>OZ007588.1:317286337-317543837 GCA_963931845.1 Maratus michaelseni
CAATGTCGAGTCCCAGACTATTCTCAATGTCTTTAATAAATACTTCAGTTATTTTGGATTGCCAAAACAGTTAAAATTAGATAATGGGCCATATTTTAGGGGAGCGGTATTCAAAGAGTACATGCGTGCTCTAAACATTGAAATTCGCTTCAGTTCAGTTTACAGAGCCCAAGGAAACGGCCTGATAGAAGTCGTGAATCGAATACTGAAAGGATCACTGACAGCCATGGCACAAAGTTCCTTACAATGGGACATTCGCCTAGAGTTTTTCAAACTCCAATACAATATGGCGAAGCACAGAGCGACGGGATTTTCACCCGCCTTCCTTTTTTTTGGAAGAAATTTACGCACTCCTTTTACTGCACACATGCCAACAGAACAAATTCACACTCAGACATATGTCAAAAACCGAATGGACCACATGCAGGAGGTTAGACTGCAAGCGTTGGCACAGCAGGAGAAAATGATGGCCGAATATGTGAAAGAGGAAGACCTTGATAAAATTACAACACTTGAACTAGGACAACAAGTTTACCTTAAGTCCATTAACCCTACTGTTTTACAAAAAAAATTTGAAGGCCCATTTAAGGTGGTTCGAAAAGTGCGAAATAACAATTACATTTTACAAGATGTAACGGAAGAAAGTAAAGGAACTATAAAAAGACACATTGACAGACTCTGGGCACCAAAGCATGCTGACAGGTGCAAAACAGAGGAGTCAAGCTCATCGGAGGAAGAATAGTGGGAATAAAATACCATTAAAAAGGGGTAGTAAGATGTTACTGTTACAGAAAGACTAATAGCTTAAACAGTTTATGTAAAAATTTTAGTTGCAGTTTGCAGAATTCTACTAACTGTCAAATTTAAATATTCTCAAAAAAGCGATGGCATACTCAACTAGGGTTGAAAAAAAAAAAAAAATAAGTAAAATAAAATAACATAAAATAAGATATCCCTGGCACATTTTTCAAATTTTGATAAGAAATAATTTCATAGTAAAAGCGACCCAAGGTATCACAAACAATAATAAAAAAACAAAGAAAATCACATAATCAATTGAATAAATATTTGGATAAAGACAAATAAGCAAGTAAGTAATAATAAATCCCTAGGCTAGGTTACGCAGGGCAATAAAATCTCTGAGGCGGTGTGAAAGATTTTGGTGACGTACCAGGTAGGCGCGGAGTGGGGATTTGTTTATCAACAAACATCCCCAGTTGCCATGTCAACAAGCATTGCTGACAACTTCGCGGAAGGAAGGGTCAGTAAAGATAAAAATAAATAAATAAAAATAGATAAATGAGGGTATCACTTACTCGGTTGATGTCTTCTTCGCGAGGGTGCACTCTTTGGGTGTGTGTCTATTCCTTGGGGGAAAATCCAGGCGTCCCTGACACACACCAATTTTTTCCATATTACACCAAAAAAAAAAATAAATAAATAAAAAAAAAAGATAAATAAATAAATAAATTGCACACACACACACCGGGGGGGGAGTTTTCCGTATGCGTCCCCTGGTCTTTTCCTGTTGACACTGATACATTCTGGACGCTAAAATTGGATGGTAATTTCTGTTTCCTCCAGGGGCGTGAAACGGTAGCAGTTGGTTCCTAGCTCGTCCGCTTGGTCAGGTTGGCAGGGGCCACATCATAAAAAGGAAAAAAAACGAAATCAGTAAACAGATAAATAAATATCGAACATTCGTTTTTCATGGTATCATTTTGTTTTAATTTCGTGTTTATTTTGGAAAATTTAGATAACGATTTTAAACTCTTAGAGAACGATAAAATAATCATAATAATAATAATAATAATAATAATAATAAGACGAAAGGAAATAATTCAGTTAATTAATTAAGTGATAATGATAATAATGACAGAATTTATTTTCTTGTTTCTATAAATTAAGGCTCACTTTTCAAAAGACTGCATGAAATTGGGAAATGAATCGGTCAAAAGATCATTTCATTCACATTTGCATGGTAAAGTCAAGCCGTTTAAAAAAAAAATAATTAATTAATTAATTAATTAATTAATTAAGTTACATTATTTTTTTTTTAGTTTAACTAAACAATTTGGATTTAACATTTAATCTCATTAACTAATTCGTTAAGCTGAGTTTTAAAAAAAATAAAAATTAATAATAATGAATAATAAAGTATATATACATATAATTCCAGCTGTGTAAAATTTTTTACTAGGATGCTAATTGCATATTAAGTTCCAACACTAATTGGAAATTTTTGCGGGCAAAATTTTCTTAACTGCAGTAATTGGTGGCGGGCAATTAATATGTAATTAAAAACAATAATAATAAATAAATAAATAAATAAAAGTTTTTTTTTTCCATTTAAGTTAGGTTAAATGGGCTAAGATATTATTTCTTAATAAGTAGATAGGTAGTAAAAAAATAAATAAATAAATAAATAAATACATAAAAGAAATAATAATACAAAAAAAAAAATAATAATAATATTAATAATTATTATAATGATTAATAAATAAATAAATAAATTTTATCGGTTTTAATATATTCAAACTTTTTTTTTTTTAAATGAGCATTTGGAGATAATCTTAAAAGTTGTCAGTGATTCAGAGGCTTTTAAGTACTATGCATTTCAACGTGGGCTGCTCATCTAAAGGGGAACCGAAATTGATAAGATTCCCATATGCATATTTATGAAATTAATTCGATAACGGATTTTAGGAAATAAATGTATGGCATTCCGGTAGTGGACATACACCATTTAATAATCATTTAGCGTGGAGATGACTTAGTTCACACGATCTTGTAGGCTTGAAGTCATTTTTTTTTTCCTCCTTCTCGCTAAGTGTTTGTAATTATAAGGCCGTGATTAGATGATAATAAACTTTAATGGAATATTTGTTTTATATAAAGGTGGTAATTTGGTAACATATTTAACGGGAAATGGATTTTTGTCTTAATATTGAATTGCACAAAAGACCACGTGCATGTTATTTGGTGATCTCAATTTACGGGTCAAGACGAAGGGTTAGTTTAAACAATTGGCTTATAGTCAGTTTCAATAATTAAGCTTTTAATATATATCAAAAAATTATATATATAGATATAAATATCATTAAATAAATAAATAATAACTCGTAAACTTACATCATAATTCACAGCCATACTCCATGTGACGGGGCAAATCAGGAAGGTAGATCTGAGATGAGTTGAGGTGTTATGCATACGAGAGGATCGCAAACGCCATTCACCTGCAGGGTTGAAAAAAAAAAAAAAGGGTGCGTTCAGGGGGCGTGTTAGAAACGCATTATCCCAGGTAAAGAAGCATTTAGGTGTTGAACCGGTCGTGGTATGGGATTAGGCCAGCATTTTCAGGTGTACGAGGAAGGAAGGAATCACCTGTTCAGTAGGGCTACATGATTGACAGAAACGGGGTGAGAGTATGACCCGAGGTCACGCAGCTTTCCGATTCTTATCATTGAGTAGAAGTTTTTTTGTTTTTCTTCTTTCTGTCGGACAGAAAAAATTAACAGTGACAGAACGGGGAGTTATTATTTTCAACATGTTAGAATTAACATGAGAATTTTTACGCTTAGGCGTTTAAAAAAAAAAAAAAGAAAAAGAAAAGGAAATAGAGAAATAAATAGAAAAATAAAATAGGAAAGAAGGGAAAATTATTAAAGAAAAATTTCATTTTTTTTTCTTTTTATTCATTCTTTGTTGTTTAATAATTCAAAAGAATTGTATGTATATAATAAAATTACAACAATCATATGAATGGACAATACAAATGGTAACTGAATTAATCCACAAAATTGGGTCAAGTAGGAGATGAATATCATAAAGTTACAACATCATGAATGTGTCATGTTTTCAGATTGCTAGGACTGTTTTTGTGTCCATCTAAAATATTTGTCTGTTTGCATTTGTTAATTAGATATAGTGCTGAATTCATTCATTAATATGTGTAAATATTGTAAAGTTGAAGACATGCCATTTCATCGAACTCAGAAGAGTATTGCTATTATATATATATATATATATATATATATATATATATATATATATATATATATATATGTATGTATGTATAGATATACATTTGTTCCTTTTGGTTTGTTTTGGCATAATTTTGTTTGGTTTCAATTTTAGTAGCACTAGATATAATTAAATAATTTGAAAAAAAAAAAAAAAAAATCTGAGAATGTGGATGTACAGTTTTATATTGGATTAAACTCTTTGCTCTATTGGTATATTGTTGATATACTCATATGTATATTTTATCCAAATCATGTGTATCTATAGGATTTTTTTTTTTTCTCACCAAAGTATAGAGAGGTAGAGCTAGACAAAAACTTTTATTGCTCTATATAAATATGTATATATATATACATATTTTGAATGTATACTCATTATCATAATTTTTCTCTCAGGTATCTTACATATTCAGTTATGTATGTGTAATTGCAAGATTTTGCCTGAATTGGGTTTTATATATTGTATGATGCATGTATTGTGTTAAAAATAATTATCAAGAATCATTGTAAAGTTGAATACTGATCCTTACATATCACAGTGTATTATATCTTTTTGTTTTGTATGGTCTGTTTGGCTATTTAGATATTTTGGATTTGGTGAGTGCTCTATCTTAGACACACCGGTTATATTTAACCACAAAATTTAAAATTTTTGTACTAATGATAATATTTTATCTCTAAATTGTTTGGGAATACTTAGGAAATGTGTACATATATGAACTGTTCTTTATTAAAGTCACACAAGTAATTTACAAATGAACATTTTCCTCTGCATGAACTTTAGTCTACAATGTGATTCTGTATAGATGAACGTGGACTGATATCATCTATGTGATCTATAGATTATCTACAAGGGTGATGGACTTCTTGGAAATGCAATGCTAAAGAAAACTGGACGTTTTCTTTCTTTTAGTACGGGGGGAAAAATAATGTAAGGAAAGTACATTATCGGGACTTTCCCATAAGTCGCCTCAGTTGAAAGATTTAGGATGGAAAATTTATGACCAGAGACTCGCTGGCGACAATTTTAAGCCATAAAAGTCAAATAAGAAGAACTTTGATTTAAGTTGGTCTGGGAGATAATATCAAAGAACACACACGTAGTTCCGAGAAAGAAAACAACACGCTACAGAAACAACTGATGCATAGCCATTGGTTGGGGTTGGTAAAGAGGAGGTGAAACTGACCCTCTGTTATGCAAATTTCAGTTAAAACGGGAGATCAACTACCCAATGAAAAAAAAGAAGGATGGGCTTAAAGCACTGTCATGCAAATTTTGGGCAGAACGAAGTACGGCCCACCGTGGTGATGAAAAAGGAGTTGTGAAAAAGAATGAAAACAGAACACACATCGATCTCAGAAGCGAAAGGAAGAGGTGAAATAAAATGACGCGATGAGTTTTGTGCGGTCCGAAAGAGGAAAATAGAGTGAGTGGTATTCTGATGGTAAGAAAGCAACGAACCCGAACAACATATATGGAGAGTGGTGAAGTTGCGCTAAGTTTTGTGAAATGAACATTTTCAATAAGTGCAGCGCTATTTAGGTAGCGGAAAGAGCGTTCTGATACAAAGAGAAACCTTCTTCAATCAATGTGTAGAGGTAAATATGACTCTGACCTAAGTAATTCCCCAGTTTATTTGATTTTATCAAAATATTATAAGAGAAGCTGGTAGTGTGACCTTAGTCACAAATGGAAGTCAGTATTTTAATTGTAAACAAAACAAATAATGTTGTCAAAGATCAATTTAAATATAAATACAAACAAATATAAGTATCCTTTGCAAGGATCAAAGTGTTAATGCCAATATTATAGGAGAAATTTTGTTAGGAAATTAAATCAGATGTGTTCTGATAAATCTTTTTTTTTTCTTGAAATAACTGTAAATATTGTAAATAAATAATAGTGTTAATTATTTGGAGTCTTCTCATTTAAATTATCTAGTATGTGTTTGTTTATTTAGATTTCCATTTTAAAAGTCAGCTAAGGGCAAGAATGATCATTCTCAAAAAGGGTAAGGGGCTACTTCGAAATTACACAATGCAATGGGGGGAACATATCCAAAATTTAATCTCTATGGATTCCTTTTATTATTATTTTCTGAATAAATTAATTTATTCTATTAGCCAACCCCAGAGAAACCTTTATGTATTTAATTCTAAGCTTTAATTTTGATCAACTTGTCCCAGCAAAAGGGTTATGTTGGAATGGGCAGCAATTAGAAGGGAAATTAAAGGATAAAAAATTTTAAATAAATATTATAACTGAGCCATGCATATTTCTCTTCAACAATTTTCCCCACAGTTCTTGTTAATATGTGCTTTGGGGTGACATGATTAACAATAATTGTGAAGAAAAGTCACTCATCCTCAAAAAGTTATGGATGAGGAAGGATTATAGACCAAATATGTCTACTAATAAAACCCTAGGGCTTTTATACTATTTTTATCTATTTAATTATTTGACTTCATTTAGTAATTTAAATGTGTGATCACATTATACTATCTCAAAAATTAGAGTATATTTGGATTGAAGTATCTTAAAGGATATACACATAATTTCTAATTGTTTCACCACTCTAAAATTAAAGTTAAACTTGTTCCCACTTATCACCAGTTTTATTATATACTTGTTTTGCTGATGTCTTTTTTTATGACAAGGGACACAGAAGCTAAGGATAAGTTGTCAAAAAATAACAAAATAAGTTTTTAAAAAAGTAAAAAGTTAAATAATTTGCATTACGTTTTCAGTCAATTCTTTAAATTTCAATTGGCTCATTGTTTTAAGAAATCTTCATAAGTGCTTCTAATTTTTGCCATTTTGATTAGGTATTTAAAAATTTATTTTATTTAGTCATTATGTTAATATAATACCATTAATACTAATAACAATTCATTTCAAACCAATAAAGGTTTCGAACTTCTACTTTTATTTATTTATTTCAAATCAACAACAAAATTGATAACCTTTATTGTTGTTTTCATTAATATAAAATCTAATAATATGTAAAAATTAAAAAAATTAAAAAAAAAATGAATGCCATATCCACCTACTGAGTCAAAAGTTTGACATCATCTTTCCAATTCCTTCTAAACTATTTTTTTATTTTTGCTGTAAGTGAAATGGTCAATGTATATAGCCGGTTCCTAATTCGTGACACCTTTTCACAATTTTCATGTCTCAAAAATTGGTTTAAAGCATCAACTTTGATAGTATTTTCTGAAAGATGCTTCACTTATGAAAATATTAAAAAAAAAAAAAAACTGTTTGATTATTTAGATTTTAGTGAAGAATACATGGAAATTTTATATATGTAGGGAAGTGAAATAGGTATGATGGAAATGTTTCCTTAATTGTGTTACAAGTCAAGTGGTTACCAAAATTTATTTTTGAAAATTATTCTTGAGAACATAATATTAATTATATTTTTATATGTCTATGTGTCTATTTCTTGTCTTTAATTTATTTATGAAACATATATTAAATGTAACCTATGATTTCTTTTTTTTAACAGAGATCAATTTCTAGAAGCTTCAAATATGCGAACCTAAATTTACAGCTCATTCTGCCAAGTAGTTTTTGAGTTATGCTTAAAAATCTATTCATATTGCAATCTGATTTGTAGTGATTAAAAATGAATTTCATTCCATTTAAATTTCAAATTTTAAACCTGCATAATTCCTAAGCTATTTGATCAAATGACTTTCTGTTTGTCATCCTAAGGTAAAATTTGCCAAAGAATATAAATATGATATTGAAATAGATATTAGTATTGAAAAATTTCAAGTTTGGTATAATTTCTATATTTAGAGGACTCACTAAGCAGAATTTAAGTATAGCATTAATTAGTAGGCATTATTACTAATTGACTTTATATTTTCATATGATGATTTGTGGCAGATTTAGGCGAGGTTGATCACAATTTTTTTCCAGTACTGTACATACGAAATCAATACTAAAATATATACAGTGCATTGTTTTCTTTTATAGCTTGCAACAGATAATTTTTATCCTCATTCAACCCAAAAATTCTTTTTTTTGTTTTTGTTTTTTTAAATATTACTAAAAAGTATTGCTTTATCCCCCCCCCCCCCCCCTCCAATATCTTTGTGTATTTTTTATAGTATTTTGAGATATTTGAAGTACTTTTGATTTCAGGATGCCAAAGTTGTAGAGCAGCGGAGACGTCGTTTGCAGCACTATTTACGTTGTGTGCTAAATTGGTTGCTCCAAACAAATGCTGAAATATCTAACAGTCCAGACAAAGAAACTTTCATTTCTCTTTTGCCTTTTTTCAGGTACTTTTATTTTTCATTATTTTATTAAGATTGATATTCCAATATTATGAAATGTTTGGTAGTATTAGTATTATATGTTGCACTTGGCCTCAATTAATAATTTTTAAACAACTCTTAGTTTAACTAATAAAACATGTTTATTTTTAAAATGTCTCTACTTCTACTCTGTTACTACTTGATATTAATAAATTAGTAACATACCTGAAGACTAGTAATTTTTATTTACTTATCAATTTTTACATTATATGTATATTTTCTAATGGCTCTTTAATAAATTCCAATTTTCTTTATATAGACATTTTTGAACATTTTTAAAAACAATTATATTTATCACAAATGTACTTTGTCTGTGTGTTCAGTTCTATAAAAAACTTTTGTTAAATTATAGATATAGAATATGGTTTATGGTGCTTGTAAAATGTTATAAAAGGAAAGGTGATAGTTAAACATCAAAATAAAGTTAATTTTTAAGTTATAATGCATAAATGTAAATACTGTATGTATTATATTCAATATAAGGACAACTACAAACATAACACATATAGTTATTCTATCTCTACAAATAACATACAAGAATCAAAAGTATATTAAAACTAACAAAGTGTGTATTTAAGATTATTTAATTTTCATTTAAGTTGTCTAACATATTTGGCTAGTAAATTATAACTGATGAAAAAGTATTATCTTTTGTGTACACAGAATTAAAAATTACTTCATATAAATGATGATATCTTGTGGAGTATTCAGTGTAGTCATTTTGAATTTCAGTATAATCATAAAATCAGCATCTTGATAAGAGTTTTGGGTACTTTTATGTTAGCCAGGTGCCAGTGACATATCTGCATATATATATATATATATATATGTGTGTGTGTGTGTATCTATATGTATATATATTACTGGTGTCTGGCTAACATAAAACTACCGAGTTTTATGAGGCTTGACTATCAATTCGTACATTTATACCAATTAATCTTTTCATGATAATTTCATTGATATAAATCTTCATAAACTTATTGTCCTTGTATTTATTGAATAAAATACATTGTAGGAATAAATTAATATAATATGTAAGGAGAAATAGTCATTAAATTGCAGTTTAATTTTTTTCTCCAAAAAATAATTTTAAATTTAATTATATGCACTTTCATGTTGCAAATATTACTCATGCAAACATAAGCATTATATTGATGGAACTTAATATTCTTTAAATTATTTTATGCAGTGATCAAGTCAATGCTCAAAGTAAACACTCACATCATAAAGTAAGAGCATCAGACAATATTGTGGACCAAGAACAGCAATCAGTTCCTCATTATACTGGTCTGTGATCAGCTACATTCCAATATATATATTTATAAGATTGTTTCCAATGATGATATTAAATGGCATCTAGTTGACTGTGTTAAAGACCTCCCAGCATGGTGGCTTTGCTGTATATTTGTGTATATTTGATTTTGTATTTATGTAAATTTTGTTAGCAAATCATTTGTTGAAATTTTCGAAGTAATAATGATGATAATAATCCTGATGATAGTAATCCCGAGTAAAATAATAATTAAAAACATCAATAAAAAATATTTATTTCTTTAGTAATACATAAGTATTGCTATTCATACAAGTATATACTTTAACTGTACTATATAAGGTATATTGTTATTTATTTATTTATATTTTTTTCATCTATGTCATCTGTTGATGCATACACTGGTCCTGCTTTTGTTTTGTATTTTTGCCATATTTTCTAATTACTTAACGTTACAATATTTTGTTGTAGATCATAACTGTGATTTTTAAATTTGAGTCTAAAAAAAAAAGCATTTATAATGAAAACCTTTATTAACAATTATATAAAACAATAATTAACATTTGTATAAAATTGTAAATCCTAAACATTAGCTTCTTTTTTCCAAATAACTACCTGAAAAATAAAATAATTTGAAGTTTTTAAAAGAGCTAAAAGAATTTGTTACAATGAAAATACTTTGTTAGTTTTCATTATTATTAAAAATCTTGGTATTTAAATTACAGATTAAGTGTTTCAGTTGCACTAGAGATTTGGGTTAAAAAAAAAAAAAATAAAAAAAAAATCTCTGTGATTTAATATAGGTGTTATATTGTTCCAGTTGCAACAAATTAAAGATTAAAAATTTTTAATTATGTTTCATTGTATAATTTTCGATATAAATGAAAAAATCCGAAAATGAAAAGCCTAAGCAAGGGGTACGTGAAAGAAAAAAGGTTGGGAAGCGCTGGTTTATAGTGAGCTGAATTATTGTAGTTATTTGTACTTTTTTCATTGATTGTGTTTTATGCATCAGGTATAGATAATGTGAATATGATACAATTGTAGGCAGATCACATTCTGCCTACAATGAGCTGATTGGTCAATTCTGTGGAATGAGTGTGCAATTCCAACCCAAAGAATGCACAGTATGTAGAAAGTGAGACTGTTTACAATCATGCACATTATCTATACACTAAGCACTAACTGTAGGATGATACAGCGAAGCGTTTATGATTAATCAGGCTAATTTTAGAGCTTAAATTATCTAAATTTCATTGATTAATCCTGTGGTACTTTGTATTTTATTTTTACATGTAAAGATGAATGCATTATTTGTATCAAGAAAAAAATAAGCTATTTATTTGTTACAGATAAATAGTGCTCTGATTTTATATTTAAGAGAAGAAGGAGGGGCTGTGTTATAATATAAAGGGACAGAATTAAGAGGAAAGATAATTCATTTCTTATCTAGAGTAGCTGAGTTTATATGATGCATATGAATTCTTTTAAGATATATAAGTCTTTTAAGATGAATGATATTATGAATTTTATATGAATTCTTTTAAGATATATATCCATTTTTATGGTATGTAATAAATTTGTTTTATGCCACACTTAAAATGTATTCTGTACATAAATGGGAAATAACTTTATAATACAGTATAATCATTCATGACCTAAATCTACATTTAAATTTTTACTATTGGCTGGCAAATTTTATTTAGCCAGGCTTCATTCTGCTTTATTTTTACTAATAATGTTAGTTTAACTATGTTTATTAAAATATAGTTTTCAAATATGCAAATTATTATATCGATTCATATTAGTCTAAAATTCATTGAATTGAATCAGCACTGAAGCTATTAATAAAATAATCTAAAAAATGAAACATAATTAAAACTCATTTCTCACTAGTTAAAATATATTCATTCGCTATAGATTTTGATTATTCAACAATGCATTAATTCTGCTTATTTGAGTATTTTAGAGGCATAGATGTGTAATTAATTTAAGAAGAATGTATTTGTTTAATAAAATTTGTCTGACTGAATCATAGATTACAATTATAGTACATTCATTACCATGAATATGAATTACATTCGATTTTTGTGAAATTAATAAAATTATTTTAACATTATCATTTAGTAGTAATATGATATTCAGAGACGGTCACAATTTCTTAATTTATGTAAGTGATTTTGTATGATTGCTTTTGAACAGGGATGTAGTAGAGGGTATATAATAGTATATGTTGTATACCTTCTGGATTTTTTAAAGGAACTCATATACCTTCTGTTTCTCCTATAAAACTATAGTGTATATTATCTAGCATATACCTCTGTCTATAGTGTATACCCTCTGTTTTTTTATTACTACAGTACTGCTTTTGAAGTACTTTCCTCCTGCTTTTAATTGTATCAGAGTACTTAATCCTCTTTAAATATTGCTATATTTTTATTTAATGTATTATTTACCCTGGGAGAGTAATGAAAAGAATTGTGTATGTGCATGCTTTTAACTATCTGTAAATTTTATGTATGCTACTAACTCAAGGAAAAAGTCTGATGAGATTATCCTTTATTATATTTTCAAATAAATAATCAATTAAACCAAAAAAAAACTGCATCATCTAATTGTTGTTTATTTATTTTTCAATATTTCTTTTAGTTTACATAGTGTATTTATTGCAACTTTTATGTTACTTATAAAAGCTCAATTTTGGCCTAAACTTTTATGAATTTTATAAACTTGATTAAATCTAATGAAATTTCAAATATTTCTATTCATGAGCATTGTTGATTTTGGAAATTGTTAAAATAAAATTTGTTTTCATATATTTTTAAAATTTTATCTTAATGAAATAATCCACTAAGATAATTGTAATTAATGTAAATATTTGTGATGAAAATTATTGATTTTAATATAAAAGATCTGTAAATATAATCAAAATGTGTTAAAGCCGATATTGCGCATATTTATATGCACTTATTATTATTATTGTGATTGTATATAAATTAATTGGATATAATCATATTAAATTTCTATCAGTATCTATTTATGTACCTATCTACACAAGAAGAAAACATATTTTCAAGTTTTATTTTAAAAAGAAAAAAAATATATTTAATTTTAAAAATGTTATTTATTTCTAAAAAAAAAAAGAAAGAAAGAAAGAAAAGAAAATGTTATGTATGTAGTGAAACTTTTTTGACTTTTATTAGGTAATACCTCATACTAGCTAATGAAACTAATTTTTTCAGACACAAAATGTGCAAAAATTGAAATATGATTTTTGTAAATTCATGTGCCTTTCATAATGTCAAAGAAGAGTCTAATAAATCATTTATCTCTAAATCTACAAAATCTTAGATGCAGAATTTTAAAATTAAAAAAATGGAATTTGGTCTTTAGGAGCCTTGCCCGTCCCATGTCCCCAAAGAATCTAAGGCATTATTCAACCAAAAATCTGTATAAAACACAGTTCAAAAACTTAATGTAACAGAAAACTAAATTTGACATTCAGCTTTGACCAAGAGGTATAATCTCCACCAAAGTCCTTAACATTAATGTAATCCTATGCAAATAAATCAGGAAAATATAGTAAAGAATACCCCTATTGCAGTTAGAGTACATATCCACTCAGCTTAGAAGGAACATGTTCATTTAATTTTTTACTCTACCCTTCTCTTTCTAAAAAGAAAAATCGTATGTTTCATTGTTTTCATAAAGTATACTTCAGTTTATATTGATAGTATCATTTAGTGCTAAACTATACCAAAAAACTTAATAATTCAAAGGAAATTGCTACAACTATTATAACCTTTTCAACATCTTATTTTATCTTTCCTTATTTCATTTCTTCATCTTTTTTCCCTCCATAGATAGTTCTGGAAAAATTGGCAAAATTTTGCCAAAAAGTATTATGGTGTTATTTTGAACTAAGTTTTGAGTACTAGTGCATTAAAAATTTTGTAACATACTCTACTGAAATTTTATTAATATTTGTGAAAAAATATATATGTATCACAATATTAAGGAAACATGATAAACCTTGGCTTCTCAAACTTTGAGTCATGACTCCATATGGGGTTGCAGAAATTGTAGCAAAACTGAGAATTTTCTTGAAAATTTGGTATTGTCTGTTTCAATAAAAATGACAGAAATTGCTCCTGGAAAAAAATAAAATCGGATGAAATTCATAAAATTCTTTTATTGAATGATAGTCTTTATAAAAGAAATTCTGAAATGGGTAATAGACATTTGTATAAGTTTATTACTAGTCTTAAGAACAGACCAAAGTTTGTACTTCAGCTAGATGTAGGATAAAACAACTAATATTTCTGATTTGAACCAAATATTACTTTAAGTGAGATATGAATATAAAGGAAGTATATGTGAAATTATTCTTGGTCTTCCTTTGTGAATGTGCACAAAAGTGTAAGACATTTATTGTAAAATGATAATTTTTTAACAAATGAAACTTGATAACAAAGTATTTGCATTAGTGTCTGAACAGACTGTGTTAGGCAATGATGAGTAAGAATATTGGATTTAGATCAATAGTTAAATCTGGTGATAATGAATAAGATTTTTACATATTGCATTGTATGATCCATCATAAAGTACTCGAAGTTCATAATGTTTGTTAATCTTTTTTAGCACTTGCATTCTAAACGTATGTGGATGCTATGTTTGTAAACGGTGCATGCTTTTCACTGCCAGAAATTGGACTTTATGCAACAATAATGCCAATGTCCTTCTAATACACAAGAATCAATTTTCAATGTTAGTTTTATGTACTGCTTTTCCCTTGGGAGGATGAGGAGATATGTTTACTTATAAGAATTTTATAAACTAAAGTGAACCACTTTTGGTGAAGATCGCACCTAGCATTGAAACTTAGTGCATTTTATAGCCCTATAGGCACAAAGTTAGAGAACCAATAAAATTTGTCTACAAAAATCATATTATATATATTTTTGTGTACATTTAATATGAAAGTAATGAATTTTTAACTGTTAATTTTACACCAAAAGTGAGTTAAGTCACCTAATGCTACGAATCCAATATCTACCCACTACCCACACACGACTATGATATTCTGTCAGTGTTAATAGAAAAAATTCTGCAGTAATGAATAAAGCCAATTTCATGCTGCCAAAAATGCAATTTTAATGTTGGGTTTTTTCAAACTGAAATTCATAGGTTCTTGAAGGAATTTTTAAACATTTTTCAATATTTTTTTATTATTATCATTAACTAATTTGTATTTGAAAGTACTTAAAAAAAAGGAAAAAAACTTATGTTTATAGTCTAGTAAGTGGTCTTAAAAATTGCATTTTCAGAAAGTTGTGTTGTTGTAAAATCAATAAATACAGTTTTTTTTAGACAAATTTTATCGGTTCTTTAATTTTGGTCTATAGGGTTATAAAATTCAACAGGTTTCAATGCTAGGTGCAAGCTTCTCCAAAAGTGTTTTCCTTGTTAGTATATTTTTCTGAAATATTATGAGAGGCAATTTTTATCATTTATTATCATATACTCAAAATATGCTATCATCCAGTTTTTAAAATAACGCTTCAAAATTTATAAGATATTTTTTCTTTACCCTGCTATGAAATATAGTGATTTACTTTATATTGCAATCACTATGAATTAAATTCTCAGTTACCTTCAAACCACAGTAAAAACACATAATTAATTAATTTATCTTCCAAAGACAAGTATTAAATTAAAGGTTCTCAGATTTTGTTTCATAAAAAATTAAAGTCTGAATGACTATTTTTTAAATGATCATTTGGAATAATTTTATTTTTGTTTTGTAACTTTTTTATGAAAATATAGTAAAAATTATACAATTTAAATATATAATTTTAATTTTTTAGCTTTTTTTCAGTTAATTTTTATGTATTTGTCCATGTCCATTCTGCATTTTTGGTGCTTTTTACTGTACATATATGTATTAATTCATTACCGTGCTTCATCTAGTAAATTTCAATTTAAACAATTAAAGATAGACATCCTGATATTTAAAAAGGAACTAATTCGCAATAATAAAAAAAAAACAAAAAAAAAAACTGAAAATACCATAAAAATGTAATTATTTTCATTGCACTTGTTTATTTCTAGTTTGATCTTTGTTACTTTACTATTTATTTATTTTTATTAACTTTCTTTTTTGTATATCATTTAAGTTTTCTCTTTATCTCCTATTTTTCTGTTGGCTATGTTCCCAAAGCAATAGCATTTTGCTTGAAAAGAAAAGATTACATCTTCCAAAATATGTACTGTTTTCTGCAACAGTGGTCACACTTTAACACTAAAATACAATTCTTGTGCCAAAACGACTGTTTCTGCCACTTTTACACCAAATTGCCATTTTGTTTTCCACAAGGAAAGGTATCTAATGAGAGAGGTGAATAACTTTTTATGCCCTAATTGCTGCACATAAATTCCCTAAATTTCACACGGGTGCTTTAGAACACCTTTTTCAAATATTTTAAACCTGAACTTTCTAATTTTTTATTAATTATTATTATTTTTTATTATTATTTTACTGAAAGACCCAATACCAAATCTTAGAATTTATAGAAACTGAAGAGAAGAAACTTTATTGGGTGGCGTGGTGAGAATTGGAATGAAGGGTAGCTTAAAGAGTAATGAGACACATTTTTAGCCATTTGGCTGTCTGCCAACTTCCCCCAAGTAGGGTGAATATCTGGGAATCTATTATGACTGAAAACAATAAAATTCACAGGATGGCAAATATAAAAAGATGGAAATCATGCATTTTCAGAATTTTCACTTTTTTAGAAATTTTATATAAAGTTCAACCCCAAATTTCTTCATATTCCCTTTGACCCCCCCCCCCCCCCTCCCTCTCCCAATCTCTCAACACACAGATTTTAAATCCTTTTAAATATATATTTTTTAATTTTGTGCTGTATTTGCTACTTTTTGTAACAATAAATAAATAATCATGCAAATTTTATCTCCTTACAATGTTATCTCCCCCCCCCCCTCACAAACACACGACATTAAAAATCTGTAAAAAACTGTTTAATTTTTTTTTCTGTCCTGTATATTATTTTAAAGTAAAAATAAATAAACAAATAATCTGTCATCTAAATTCTTCCACCAAATCCCCTCCCCCTCAGAAACACAAAGTTTAAAATCTGTGAAATTCTATTATCATTCTTTTTTAAATCTGCCCTTTTTATGTTTCTTTAAAGTAACAATAAATAATCAATCATCTAAATTATCCTCAAACTTTTTTGCACTTTCTTTATACCCTTCTCCTCAGCATACTGGGATATTTATATATATTGGGAGGGGACAAAGCAAGCAGAAATTTTTCTTTGCATTTTGGTTATCCTTACTCCTGATTTTCATTGTATACTTTTGAAATATAAGACATTTTTTTTAAATTTTGGGACACCGTTTTTTGCCATCCCTCTCTCTGCAAGGTGAGAGGTGGTGCTAAACATCCCAATATGTCTTGTACTCATCAAAACTTTTGACACAATTTATCACTTATCTTGAACAATGGATAAATACAGTACTCTGGGCATTTAATCATTTTAAAAAATGTATTTATAGCCACAAAGAGTGATTTCAGAAATGAAAGAATCCATCTTTTTGAAAACAATTTTGGATATTTTCTGGATTGATGCAAAGAAAATATTTGGTGCATATTGGGGGGGAGGGTTGTGAAATTAAAATCTCAAACATTGTATCTACTGAAAACTTTAAGAAAGAGTTTGTTTCTTAAAAAGTCAGCTTATCATGTTATGAACATTTGAAATTCATGTGAATAAAGTTGTTTAAAATGTCTGACTTTAAAAGAGACAAAGTTTGCCTAAAGTTTTTTTTTTTTTTTTGGAATATAACATTTTGGCCCACCCATATATAACTACTTTTGGAAATTTCAGTGTAGTGAAGACAAAGACAAAATTGACATTGGAAGCATAGTTTAAAAACCTTTAATTTTTCCTGAACAGGAAGAGAAAATCCGAAAACAAACAAACAATCCCAAATAAAATTTGGCATGTAAGATTTATTATCCTACTTTACATAAATTCATCAACTATATTTAGACTTGACATCTAACAAACTGTCTTCCATTGTCTTTTAAATTTCATTTTTACTGTTTCCTAAATTAAGAAAAAAACTCAAATAATCTTACATTATATTTCACTTTTTTAAAAATAAATATCCTTTAAAATGGGACTAAATTATAAGAATCTATCATGTATAGCATGAAAAATGTTCCACCTTTTTTTGTTTGGATCACTTTCATACCTGTGATTTTAAAATTTTTAACTGTGATGTTAAAAGGCTTGTCAGAAGTTGCATGTTTTTTCTTTTTTTCCTATTTCAGGCAGAAAAGTCATGCAATGTTTATTTATTCATTCATTACAAGTAAAGAAAACCTTTTGTTAGAATTATACAAAAAAAAAAAAAAAAAAAAAACTTAAACACAGCTACCCACAGTTTGCGATTCCTCTCTATTATCCAGTGTGACTGATATTAATTGATAGTATGAAGCTCAAATTTGTCAGTAAAAATGTAACTTTAGCTTATTGATTTGTATATAATGTTTTTGTTATATACTTATGTTTCATGTAAAAAATCCTTACTTTTTATTCTATTTATCTTGAGAGTTTGTGAAAACCCTTATATTTTCATTTATTAGAAAAAATGTGTTATGAATTTTGATAATTCTTTATAAAAATGCTTCTTTTTTTAATAATTTGACTCATTTCATTGTATTTTTATATTATTATTTTTTAAACCCTTTGCTATGAGCGATGTGTATGATGTATTAGGGTGCATACAAGCTTATTTTCCTACCAGTATTTTCGAATAGTAATTTTACCATATTTAATCACCTAATTCTTATGATTCAATTAAACAACAATTTCTATCTGGAAATACTGGTGATAAAAGATTAAATATTGTGTACTGAATGCTTGTCGCAAAGGGGTTAAAGGATGTGTACTGAATTATATAGCTTTTAGTGGTTGAAATTATTTACATTATAAGGTACCAATTACTGTAAGGTCACAACATGTGGTTTAATCCTATTTCAAGGCACCATTTGGCGCTTTTTAAAAATGATGCCACATTGGCGATTTCTAAACTGTTTACTTACATTTATCATATTGTAACCCACAATAAGCAAGTGGTAAAATGTTGCCATTCTTAATTTTTAAATAGTTATACATAGGAAAAGTCATAGATTTAGTGATAAAACGTAACTGAAAAATAGATTGCATTTATACGAGAGTAACAATGTAACGAATGTAAAATTTTATTCATTCAAAACAATTTGGACAAAAGAATGATAATTTAAATACAGAATTATTAAATTAAACCATACACAGTTGATTTTTCTTACATACTGCATTTATGAGTGAAATATTTTATTTGACAAATTTAATAAGATAGATATGAAAAAGATAATATGAGCAGTTTAAAACAACGTTTTTATACACATTTCATCGATATTACATAAAAGTTAACGATTAATGTGAAGTTGAAAAAACGAAAATACACGAAATTCGTTAATGCCACGATCATTGTACCACACGTATGATCGCTTCACGAACACGAAACCGAACAAAAACCATCACATACAGCAACCTCATCGTATTGGAATCCCCAAAAATACACGAAATTCTTTAATGCCGCGATCACTGTACCGCACGTATGATCGCTTCTTCGCAAACATGAAACCGAAAAAAAAACATCACTGGATACAGCAACCTCGTCGCATCGGAATCCCAAAAAATACACGAAATTCATTAATGCCGCGATCACTGTACCGCACGTATGATCGCCTCGCGAATATGAAACCGAAAAAAAACATCACTGGATACAGCAACCTCGTCGTATCGGAATCTCCCAAAATACACGAAATTCGTTAATGCCGCGATCACTGTACTGCATGTATGATCGCTTTGCGAACATGAAACCGAAAAAAAACATCACTGGATACAGCAACCGCATCGTATCAGAATCCCCCAAAATACACGAAATTCGTTAATGCCGCGATCACTGTATCACACGTATGATCGCTTTGCGAACATGAAACCAAAAAAAAAAACATCACTGGATACAGCAACCTCGTCGTATCGGAATCTCCAAAAATACACGAAATTCGTTAATGCCGCGATCATTGTACCGCACGTATGATCGCTTCGCGAACATGAAACCGAACAAAAAAACATCACTGGATACAGCAACCTCGTCGTATCGGAATCCCAAAAAATACACGAAATTCGTTAGTGCCGCGATCACTGTACCACATGTATGATCACTTCGCGAACATGAAACCGAAAAAAAACCACTGGATACAGCAACCTCGTCGTATCGGAATCCACAAAAATACACGAAATTCGTTAATGCCGCGATCACTGTACTGCATGTATGATCGCTTTGCGAACATGAAACCGAAAAAAAACATCACTGGATACAGCAACCTCGTCGTATCAGAATCTCCAAAAATACACGAAATTCGTTAATGCCGCGATCACTGTACCGCACGTATGATCGCTTCGCGAACATGAAACCGAAAAAAAAACATCACTGGATACAGCAACCTCGTCGTATCGGAATCCCAAAAAATATACGCAATTCGTTTATGCCGAGATCACTGTACTGCACGTATGATCGCTTCGCGAACATGAAACCGAAAAAAGACATCTCTGGATGCAGCAACCTCGTTGTATAGCGATCACAAAAAATACACAAAATTTGTAAATGCAGCGATCACTATACCGCATGTATGATCGCTTCGTGAACATGAGACTTCCATAAAAACTGCAGTCAATTAATTTTTATACTATTCTAAAGTAACAAGAGTAACACTCACAAACATAAAAAAAAGAAGAAAAAATCAAGCTTTAAATAAACAAGCAGATGATGAAATTTTTTCAATGCTTTTTTTCTTTTAATATCATCACATATCCATTTAATGACGTAAGTGTTATTTAATTACATTAAAAAATGTTTTAAATAAATAATAAATCATTAAACATCATTAAAATACAAATAAACATTGAATAAAGAATCACTTGATGACGGAACAACTACCTCATTACGTAACAAACGCGTCGTCACAAAAAATATCATAGCTCAGCCTTTCCAACAATAAAAGAGCTACATCTGGCTGACTATCGACGATTTGGCAAGATTTCGCCAAATGGTGCCCTCAAATAGGAACCAACCCAACATGTATTACATACAATATTTATTTATCAATGATGTCTACTTCTGATAAAGTTATCAGTTATACGATTTCAAAAATATATTATTTTCATTTTAACACAATAAAATTGATTTAATGTGTTTTATACAATAAATTTATACTTATTTTAATTGCTAACAGGTTTAAAATAAAAACTTTGTAAGCATTAAGAAAGGTTTATTAGACTGTTTACATGTTTTAGCTCCATCGAAGCCATTATCAAAACAAATAAGAATATTCTAAAATTTTAGCATTTTTTAGAATATCCCTATTTGTTTTGATGGTGGCTTCATTGGAGATGAAACATATAAACAATCTAATAAACCTTTTTTTTTTTAGTATTTATAAAGTTTTTAATTTACACCTTTTAGCAATTACAGGATGTTATATTTATTGACAATGGCAAAATTATCTAAATAAAGATTGATTATTTTCATGAATCTAATTTAAAAATTTAGAATATAGCAGTATTTAAGTATTGATATTGTACTTCTCAAATATGATTTTTAATGTTGCTATTGATATCTGAATCTCATTTATATTAAGAAAATTGAGCAGAAAATTTTTGAATGGAAAATGAAATGGGCATGCTGAATATTAAAGATTTTTTTTCTTTTGATATTTCGGTTATTCTTAAGTAAGAAAAACTGTATAAGACAAGGGGTACAAGACACGAAATAATGGAGGAAAAATACAAATATCCCATCTGTGTGCACAAAATGATGAGTGTGTGGGGGGATGTTAACTAGGAGTAAGAAGAAAGCAACTTGATTATTCATGGGCATAACGATTATTTGAATGAATCATTTGGGCATGTGCAGAAACATATCTGTCAAACTTCAATTTATTTTAATTATTATTTAATTACTACCAGAAATTTTGAAAAAAAAAATGAAGTTTCTGATTTTAATTAGAATTAGATTAGATGCCAGATAAAAATAAAACTCTTATTCTAATTAAAATCAGAAACTTCTTTTTTTTTTGTTTTTCAAAATTTCTGGTAGTAATTGAATAAAAAAAAATTTGAAGTTTGACAGGTATGCTTCTGCACATGCCCGAATGATTCATTTGAATAATCAAAATAATCGTTATGCCCATCACTAAACTTGATTACCAGATTCTGATATTTTATTTTGCTTATCCTTTAAAAAAGGTTGTTTTCAAAAATAACTTAAAATCGACTAGCTCGGTGTGTTATGAAAACAATTTTTCTATTATTATTGTTTTTATTACTATTTGTGTTTGTCTGTAAAGATCATTTTGTAAATATGTATTTATATAAAGATTTGTTAGCCATGTATTTTATTTTTGTTTCCTTTTTTATTTCCAATTCTACAATAAAACTGCCAAAAATGTGATTTTAGAAATACAGGCTGAAATTTACTTCTTTGGAAACTGTGATTTTATACAAATGCGGCACATGCATTGAAAATAAAATATATTATGAAAATATTTTAGTTTATTTTATGTTTAAACTGTTTAGTTTGTGATTATTTCAAAGGATTGTGTTAGTGAACTCATAATTAAATGTACAACCCACAAAAAGACTGCAATAAAGCCTGCCAATTTAAATCATATTGAATTATTGGTAATTCACTCTAAGAAGCAGAATTAGGGAAGTGGTGGCTCTGATTTTTTCATACTTTGTGGGTATGAAAGTCCTACTTAGATATTACAAAAAAATCCCATATGAAATATATGATATGCACAAACAAAAAAGTTATAGCTGATTGAAGTGTTGAGTATTTTAGTGCTTTTATAAGTACAGTGTACATTTTTTTCACTGAAATTATCCCCTGGCTTTTCTTATAATGTGTCACAGACCTGCCAAGTCTCCGGCCTTTTGTACTTATTTAGTACTATACTTATTTTGTACTTATTTAGTATATAGTATTTTAGTACAGAAAATGTTGTTTTATTTAATTGTAGCATTCTGCGATTTGAAAGAACAATATTGTTCTCTAAACAATTACTGGTGTGCAAAAAGCCAAAGACTTGGCAACTCTGGTGTCACAAGAATTTATATTGGTATTCCTTCTTTAAACCTGTTGTTAGTTCATGACATCTCTAAATTTTTTTACACTATACAGGGTGTCCACTCATCTTTCTTCAATAGCTAATTCCTAAGCTGTTAGCTTTAGAGCTGTGGTGAGATTCAGCCAGTTTGGCAAAAACTGTACCTAATGTTTTGATGAGTTTAGTAAACTGGTTGTTAAAATGGCACTCATAAAGCAAAAATTATGAATTTCCATTCCTTACTTTCTTTGAATGTTTATTTGTGTAAAAGTCTTAGAAAACACAAAATCTTGGCATGTTCTTATTTGTTTAGCCTTGTTTTACATCCAAAATACTCCATAGATGCTTGCAGTAGTATTCCTATACACAAACTAATATTGTTAGGATGCTTAGTTTGTATCATGCGATATACAACATGTTTTGTGAGTAATTTTGTTTTATTATCTATTTTTCATCGGTTATTGTCTTTCATTTCATTCTATTAATGCAATATTTTTGGCAGAAATATACTGTTCTTGGCAAAATTGCCAGTATATTTTATGAAATATTGCATTTTTTTTTTTTTATGTGAAATGTATTGCCAAACTGATGATTATACATTGTCACGTCTTTTTTCGAATTCCATTTTTTCTTTTTATGTGAATGGCTTACATTTATTCTATTTATCTTTTATCATTTTATATATATTTATTTTTTCTTTAAAACCATTTTATTGCTACAGGCCATCTCTGAATTGGAGTTTCGGTAATCTGATGGTTGAATTTGTTAATTATTTATTAACTTAATAGTATTCTGTATACACTTCATACATACCTATTTTTAAATTGGAGATTTGGTTCATAGAACTTGTTTGCTGTATTTTGAATTTAAAGGTATATATATATGTATATACAGGGTGATTCATAAGAAAGTATACAACTTCCAGATGCTGTAAAACAAGAACAGTTTAAGGCATGTTTCCCAAATGCAAGCCGTAAGGTAGGTGTACTCATAAAGTTTTTTTCAAGCTGCCATGCAAAGTGACATAGCTGATAGCTAGCATGCCACGCGAATATCAGTAGAAATGGCTGCGTCTGTAGTGGAGAAGGCATTTTGTGTTCTTGAATTGAGCAAAATGGAATCTGTCACATTTTGCCATTTTCAAACATGATTTGGAAAAGAATCGCTAACCAAAAAATCCATTTATGATTGGTTTAACACATTTGAAACTCACATGACGCACATCAAACCAATAATCCATTTCTGTCCTCTTTGCACAAACAGCCCTTAATTTCAAATTTTTTAAACCAATCATAAATGGATTTTCTGGCTAGAGGTCCTTTTCCAAATCGTGTTCAAAAATGCCATTGCACAATAGTGACAGATTCCGTTTTGTTCAATTCAAGAACACAAAATGCCTTTACCATTTCTACTGATATTTGCATGACACGCTAGCTATCACCTATGTCACTTTGCATGGCAGCGGGGAAAAACTTTATGAGTACACCTACCTTATGGCTTGCATATGAGGAAGATGCCTTAAATTGTTCCTGTTTTGCAGCATCTGGAAGTTGTATACTTACTTATGAATTACTCTGTATATTACTTATTAAAGCAAGGACAATGTTTTTCTAAATGTAATTTATAGGCACTGAGCTTTATATATAACAGGAATTCTGAGTCGGAAGTCAAAAGCTTGCAAGGCAAATATAAAAAATACCCACATTGTCAATGCTAGATATTAGTATTCTCATTTACTATTATCCTAATTTATGCTGATCTAATTAATAAATTATTCTCTAATCATGTAAGGGAATGTGATAAATAGCATATTTTGCCACGAATGCAAACTAAAATTATTATCACTGTAGCCTTCCACACTGACTGCTGGAAAACATGTTGGGGAATAGGAAGGCAGATCTTCTGTTATATATGGAGCTCAGTGTTTATAAGACCCAGGGAACATATAAAAAACTTTTTATTTTGTGACTTTCACAAAAAAGAACTATTTTGGTGCAAATGGCTTTTACTATGATGGAGAACAACATTTGGAAATTTTTGCAATTGGAAGTATACCTCTAAAACTATAGTCCTCTAGTGATAACTTGGCCAATGATCTTGAAAGAATTTGCAATGCTAATAGACTCGATTCAGCTGAAATTAGTGGGAGCTTCTCCTCATTAAAGGAAAACAGCAGGTTATGAAGACTTTTTTCACACATCACATAACTGAAAGGTGAATGAAGATCCTGAGAGAACCGTAATATCAAAGAAACTAGACACTTTAGAGAGGCCTTAATGTGACAATCACTCAAAATTTTAGTTAACTACCTGTCAATTTTAACTGGATGGTTAATGAATGTTGCCAGGCTCAAAAATTAATTCTATGAAACTATCTGTGGATTTTTATAACTAAAAGTGCAAAGATAAAAAAATGGATATTAGTCAATCAAAGTACAAGTCATTCTGATCTACTTTCTAATTCATGTGATACAAAAATTGTAAATTATCTACATGAACCAGGATTCGACACAGGCAAAAATTGTAACCCCATCACAAAATTTCATTTAATGAAAGAGAACCCCTTCTTAAAATTCCTCTTAATAAAACTCATAAAATTCCAATCCATAAAAGTAAACTCTTCACAATTTTTTTTAAATTTAGGATTTGAAATGCGTAATTTACAAACAAAACAAGCTCACCAGAAAAGAAAACTTAAGCAGGAGGACATAAAAAAAGTTATGACTAATTAATGCTTAGTTTGAATATGAGTACCTGGATTTGATCTCTCATTACAAAACTTTGTTTTCACAAAATAGACCCCCAAGAGAAAAAAACCCTGTATCCACCCCTGCGAACAGGAAGAACATTTTAGCACCAAGAAATTGCTCTCGAACAATGGTTTCTAAACTATGGGTCGCAGGTGATATTTTGGTTGGTTGCAGAATGATCAATCAGTTTTTTCAAAAATATATTAATTTTATCTGCTGTAAAAATATAACACAATATCTGTGTATACTGTTTTCATATATGAAAGTTTTTTTCACATAACAGATGCAAATAGACACATTATGTTAATCTATTCTATTATGCAAATGACACACAATAGATTATACAAAAGCATCTATACCTACTTACAGGTCACATTTATTTTTTTTTTTACTTTAATGTGGGTCACAAAACAAAGTTTGGGAACTGCTGAGAAAATTTGGTTGCCATAGTAATTAGTAAATGATAAATTGTTTACTCTTAATTGCAGAATAACTGAAAGAAAATGAATTGGGGTTAAGGGAGGTTATATAAAATGAATTTTTGAATTCAATAGTTCTTTTAGTTTTAAAGTAATATTAAGGTGATTTAAAACATTGAGTTCATAGAAAGATTTAGTGTAAATTTTTAAAGTTAAAAGTAAGATCCAATACTAGATGTATACAAAGATGAGAATTATATCCATAAAATTAAAAGGTATTAAGTTTATTAAATCGCATAAACACATTTTATTTTACACTTTCAGCAAAATAATTAACAACTGTGATAAAGAGACCCCACTTTGTTATACAAATGAATGATAATATAAAAATAAAACAAAATATTGCACAAACAAAATTGTGTAGTATAATTTTGACAAGTTATGAATTTCAATGAAAGCTTTAACATATAAGTGCAACATCATGATTAAAATAAAAATAAAATAAAATAAAACTGAATCATTCCTTTTACCATTAAAGATATCAACATGTATGAATTTCATATCTCATAACAAAAACCTGCCTTAATGTGTTCAAGTTCAGCTTCATTATCAATACTGATGTAGTTTCAAAATAATATATAATTCTCCAAAAATAAACAAGATAGGCTTTTAATGATATATTTTAGTTTATTAAGACTATATTTAGATTATTAAAGATTTGTTCAATAACAAACTCTTGGTTTATTGCATAAATTGTTATTAGATATGCTGAAAATGTACATTGCAAAAATTTTAAGCCCATTTCTAATGATTTAAATTCATTACAACATTTTTGTTAAATAATATTTTACTTATTTCTATTCAAATTCTATCTTTATAGTGGCAGAAATTTCTGTTCTTTCCAGCAAAATCATTGTAAAAAATAAGTCAAGAGCACTTGATCACAATTGGAAATTACACAGTGGAAAATATTTATTTCAGCTTTAAATAATTAAAAAAATAGAAAAGAAAGAAACAATTACCAGAAAGTTGACGTATTTGGCAGCTATACATAATTTTTCCTTGGGCAGAGATTTATAATCTAACCATATTTTGCAAATCTTTCTTAAGTACAATAAAAAGATGATGACAAAATCTAGAGATGAAATTTTTAATTTAGTACAGGTGTTAAATAAATACAGGTTTATTAATATTTTTATATTATCACCATATACATATCTTCTTCACTATTGTTATCATCATCTATTAAATAAAATAAGTCACTTGCTTCACTTACAAACCTTAAAAATTAGCACCTAGATATATCTCTTTTCTTGTTGAGCATTTTTCATATTGATAATATAAAAGTTAGATATAAAATACTGAAACTGTCTAAGCATCAACAAAAGCAAATCCCAAAAGTGGAAAATACAAAACATTGTAAAAATGGCAGAAAACAAGTATTTTAATTATTCTGAATTTTACTGGCTTTATTACATCTAGAAACAAGCATAAAAGCATTATTTCAATAGAAAAAACTTTTTAAAAAAGCGTTATCAATAACATAATTTATGATGAAAGGAGCTTAAAGTAGCATTTTATTTTCCAGTTTACAGTTAAAAAATAAAATATTGTCCAATGACTTTTATATAAAAGTTTCTAAAAATTTAGAAAATATATAATATTCATCATACATTTGTAGCTTGGTAATATAACACCTAGAAATTCTGCGATAATCTATAAAATTAGTAACAGTATAGAACCATTCTTAATTAAATTACAAATGTACAGATAGGACGGAAAATGTAGTTATGTATGTTAATGCAAGCAGAATGGAGAATAAGCTTGCACATTTAACACACTGCAGGCATCAGGCTGTGGTCACAGTTCTGAATAAAACACTGAAAAGGAGACTGCAATCTCTATTGCATGATTAATAGCTTACATACAGTAAATTTACATGAAGTTATGTTTCATTTTATTTTTTAAATAACATAATACTTTGAAAACACATCATATATTCTAATATGAGCAAATCTTGTGTGTGCTTATATATATATATATATATATATATATGCAAATTTTATCTTAAAAACTGCTCTAACAATTTTGACGAAATTTTGTATCCTACCGTTTTGGGGCACCAGAAAACCATTGGGCTAGGTCACACATTCGAGAAAATTCGATTATTGGGTCACCATGGGTCAGGTTCAAGCTAATTGTATCTAAAAAATGGTTCAAACGATTTTGACAAAATTTTGTAGCCTACCATTTTCGGGCACGAGAAGACTATTGGGCTGGGTCACATGTTCGAGAATTTTCGATTAGTGCGTCATTTTTGGGTCAATGCGGGTCAAGTTAATTTTATCTAAAAAACGTCTCTAACGATTTTGATTAAATTTTGTATCTTACGAGTTTCGGGCACGAGAAAATCATTGGGCTAGGTCACACATTCGAGAAAATTTGATTAGTAGGTCATTTTTGGGTCCAGCTAATTTTATCTAAAAAATGGCTCAGACTATTTAGACTAAATTTTGCATGCTATGGTTTTCGGGCACAAGAGGACTGTTGGGCTAGGTCACATGTTCGAGAAAATTCGATTAGTGGGTCATTTTGGTCATGGGTCATTATGCGTCAAGCTATTTTTATCTTAAAAATGGCTCAGAGGATTTGAACTAAATTTAGTATCCTACATTTTTAGGGAACGAAAAGACTACTGGGCTAGGCCACATGTTCCAGAAATTTTGATTAGTGGGTCATTTTGGTTATGGGTCAAGCCATTTTTATCTTAAAAACAGCTCAGACGATTTGAACTAAATTTTGTATCCTACAGTTTTTGGGCACGAGAAAATCATTGGGCTAGGTCACATGCACGAGAAAATTAGATTAGTGGGTCATTTTTGGGTCACTGGGTCAAGCTAATTTTATCTAAAAAAACGGCTCAGACTATTTTGACTAATTTTTATATCCTACAGGTATTGGGCTTGGTCACATGCTCAAGAAAATTTGATTAGTGTGTAATTTTGATTATGGGTCATTATGGGTCAAGCTATTTTTATAAAATAAAAGGCATTATAGTAATAATGCAGAGAGAAAAATATATTGAGTTGAACTCAAAGCTAATTTTGACCGAGCATAGCTCGGTCTTCTCTGCTCGTAAAGAAAATAAATCACAGCCTTGGCACTTTCTCTGACCGCCAACAACAACATTGCAATTTGTTCCAAAAATTATTTTCCAATTTGTAGAATAAAATGTACTGATGAAATGCTTTTTCATATTAATCTTTATGTTTATCATAGTTGATTCTCATTTTAATATGTACTTTAAAGATAAGTTTGGTCTAAGTGGAAGAAAATGATTTTTTTCCCCTTGTTTTCTTTCTCTGCACTTGCAACCAAGAGGTATACAGTAGACCAGAAGCATTATTTATGGAAGACAGGGTTGACAATTGTACCCCCCTTTATCTTCTGAGATTTGGACCTTTTATTTAAACCCCTATCTGTTTATTTTCTTATTATTAGTTAAATGTTTTCATTTCTTTTAACCAATATATCATTAATTCCATTATATTGCTAAATAAATTACAACAGTAAAAATATTCCTTTGGAAATATGTATAAAAATGAATGCAAGTGTATTTCAAATGGACAGATAATCTGTATTTGGTATGTCTAAAAAATTTATTTTGCCCCCTCCATGCAAAATCTAAAATGATGCTATTGCAATAGACCCTTAGTTTGGATTTAAAGATTATTCAGATTTTATAATTTTCTGGATTTTAGGTAATTATTTTGTTTAAATTTTAAAACAGTGATTTTGAATGTAATTACATAATACATGATTAATTATAATGAAAACTTTACAAAGAATTTAAAAAAATAAATAATACTAATATTTCAGTAATAAATATGTAGTACATAATGAAGAGATGTTAACGATTCTTAAATTATTCAATTGAAATTCAACCCACTAAGCAAAGTATGACAATTTTAATGCAAATATTTAATTCAACTTTATTTTACTGTTTGTCGACCACAAGAATAGCTCCCGCCAAGAAGTCTGGTTGGTGGCGGGCGCTATAGTAACAAGACCTGTCCATTTCGAATGGGGAATACGCGTGTGAGGAATTGGCAGAATAAAAGGTTACCTCCGTCATTCTTCTTCTCGGATCTACAGCAGTTGCATTATTTTATTTTTGATTAATTTCGCTTTTGCTTTTAAAATTATTTATTCCTATTTTTTTAAATAATTTTGCTAATTTGTTAAACTGGAAAGATGCCATTTCAGTTTAGAAAAGGTGAATTCTTGAAATCGCAAGCACGTAAAATCGTATATAATGTTGCAGAAATTTTGTCCCAGTGAAGCTTCATCTAAAGCTGTATTAATTCCGCTCCCACAAGCTCTAAAACGGGCTTCCCGAGCAAGTGGAGTTTCTGAAGCTACAATAAAAAAAATAAGAAATGAAGTTTCTGCATTGGGCTCATTGACAGTTTTAAAATCATCTGGTAAACATCGTAAAAGACCTAGTGAACGAAACTGCAAAATAGATGACTTTGACAAGTGCATTATACGTCAAACGATTCAAGACTTTTATATAAGAGAAAGAAAAGTATCATCTCTCAGAAAATTATTACCCGTGTTGAAAGAAAAAATTGGATTATCGTGGAAAAGAGACACTTTGTGCACAGTCTTACATTCAATGAATTTTCAATGGAAAAAGTGCGTGAATAAAAGAAAAGTTCTCATGGAAAGGCCAGATATTGTTTTTTGGAGACAAATATTTGAGAGAAATAAGTGGTCATAGGAAAACTGGACGACCGATTCTCTATATTGATGAAACTTGGGTCGATAGCAATTTGAGATTTAAGAAATGCTGGCAAGACGACACAGTTTTGGAGTTACAGCAAATGTTAATGCAAAAAATAGACTTATGTTCATGCTGGATCATCAACAGGTTTTCTTACGGATGCTCAACTAGTATATAAAGCATCGACAAAAAGCGGTGACTATCACGGGCAAATGAACTACGAAAACTCTAAAAAATGGGTGTTGGAAAAACTTCTTCCAAATTTGCAACCGAACAGTATCATATGTATGGAAAATGCTCTGTATCATATGACTGTTGAAAACCGCACTCCTACAAAGTATTCTACAAAAAAAGTTATGATAGACTGGCTGAAAAACAACAAAATATACTGCGACGAACAAATGCAGAATGAAAAAAATTATGATAATTATGAAAAATTAATGATAAAAAAATTTCTCCGTCCTTGCAAATTGTTTGAAAATACATGCTGAAATCTATAATAATTAAAGTTCTGTGATTGTATTAATAATTTAAAGTAATTGATAATTGTTAATGGCTATAAAAATATTAATTTTGAAATAATTATTTAAGTTAATTTCATTTAATTTTTACTGTAATAAATTTCATGATTAATTCATATTGATTCATATTTTATTTTTATTTGTAAAATCTAAATATTATCATATAAATAATATATGAAACAGATTTCTTTCACTCGATGAATCGATTAAAATAATTACAAAAAAAAGTAATAATAAAAACATCGCCAACACACCCTCAAGGCGCTAAGTAAACCAATGTGAATGCCTATATCTTCTGGCTTCCCCTGTCAAAAATGGAGCGAGTCTTGTTTCCACAGAAACAGACAGGCACAGACTTCTTGGCGAGAGCTATTCTTGTGATCGACAAACAGTACTTGTTTACGTAGTTTATTGCTTTTCAGTTTTTTAAACTATACAAAATAATAAGGGGCTTATGGTTTTCCCTTCAAAAATTATGACATCACATGTTAACCTATCAGAAATTGTAAACACAGTATTACTCATTATCTAATATAATTATCAAAATTTAGTTTTCACCATCACAAAGTTGACATTGAATGTCAACATACTGCATTTTCAAAACTCATTTTCCTAAATTTTAAGCATTTTTAGAAATGGAGTAAAGTCTGAATTTTTTACCTCAGCAAACTTTACAAAAACACAGTACATCAATATGAGACATCTACTGTCTGATGGTGAAAATAGAATTTTTATAATTATGTTAGGCAATGAGTAACCCTCTTAACACTTTGCAGACTGGCAATCTAAATAGGAAATTTCTATTTTATTACATTTTTTTGTTACCATTATTTTAAAATAATAATTTTTACTTTATTTAATTGCAGAAATATGCAAATAAGACAAAGATTATTATTTAAAATTGGTTGTAACAAAAAAGCCTAGAAGTTGGCAGTTAGTTTTGAAGATATGAGTATACCTATGACCATGCAACAATGTGTTAAGAGCTCTGACACAAGTTTTTAGCTCAGAATCAGAAGTCTGCTGCAATAATATATATATATATATATATATTTAGATGTTTAACCTAAAACTAAAATTAAATTTATCCACTTCATCATAATCAGTTTCTAACGATTTCTTTCTTTTAATAAAAATTCAAGGCATTAGAAATAACTTCCTCATCAGTAACTTTTTTCTAGATTTTTAATATTATCATAGGAAATTCCCCCCCCCCCCCCCAATTCATGATTTTTTAAACCATCATATCACCCATTAATTCTTTTATTAAAGGAAAAGAATCTTGATTTCTCCCTGAAAATGTAACTGTAAATTTCATTGTTTACATCTGAAAAAGTATATGTAGATTTCAGAAGGCCTACTGTATTTTTTCTTATTTATCCTGATACATAATTTAAAAATTCAAACTCTGCATTTAAGAAATGAAAGGTTAGAAGACTAAAGGCTAAATGTTATTATTATTATTATTATTATTATTATTTTTTTGTACAATTAAATGAAGATTGTTTAACTAGTAAATCTACAGATCAGGGGCCTCAATGTCAGCTCTACATATCATTCTTTATTAATCTCACTATTTTTTAATTTAATCTGCATAATATTTAATATCCTACAATCCAATTTTTTTTTTAATTATATGTACATTTATAAGCATGTAAGATTTATCGAAGCTTGCAGAAATTTTAGAAGTATCAGATTAAACTCAATTTTATGCAATAATTACTTATTCTAGTATTTTTTTCAGAGTAAGAATACATTCCTTCTGGAGGCTCTATCCCCCTTGAACTCCCTATTGTCAATTTAATTTTACGTTCTCAATTTCCAGTACTTGTACTATTTCATTATTTGAGTATATGTCTGAATGTATTTACTATTGTAATTTCATTAGATTAACCATCTTCTTGTACAGAATATTTTATCCTATCCTTAAAAGAATGCTTATTTTTCAACCACTGAACATCATATGTTGCTGAAATTGAATAAAATTCCGTGTAATAAATATACTTATATGAATGTAAATTCATCTTATGACACTTATATTCAATTTACACATTCAACGTTTTTATAATTTTTGTTTAGAAAATCGACTCGGTCATCTTTCTTTAGTAGTTAAAATAAATCCCCATCTATTTCATTAGAAAAAGCATATTAAAAATTTAAAATCACCCGAAAATTACCTATTTTTACTTTCTTCTATCTTTACAAGAAGAAAGTATTGGATTCATGAAAATTTTCGACTTCCGGTTTTCGACGGATTTATACGTTTTAGAAGGTCCTGAACACGATTTGACTATTTTTAGAAAATGTCTGTCTGTGACAAAAATTTTGTGGGCGCTCTATCTCAAGAACTAATGCTCGGAATTTAATAAAACTTTAGATTCCGTTAGTCCTAATATAAATTGGTGCTGATTAGTTTTTGGTAAAAATCTCCCGGCAGGTGGTGCTGCTAAGCAGCATTTTTTGCGATTTCCGCAATAGCTCTATCTCAAGAACTAATGCTCGGAATTTAATAAAACTTTAGATTCAGTTAGACCCTGATATAAGTTGGTGCTGATTAGTTTTTGGTAAAATTCGCCCAGCAGGTGGCGCTGCTATGCAGCCTTTTTCGCGAATTTACAATAGCTCTATCTCAAGAACTAATGCTCGGAATTTAATAAAACTTTATATTCAGTTAGTCTCTGATATAAATTGGTGCTGATTAGTTTTTGGTAAAAATCGCCCAGCAGGTGCCGCTGCTATGCAGCATTTTGTAGGATTTACACGATTTTAGCAATAGTCCTATCTCAAGAAATATTGCATGGAATTTATTAAAACTTGAGTTTCAGTTAGACCTTGATATAAATTGGTGCTGATTCTTTTTAGTGTATGCGGAACCTGTGTGAGATAGAAGAAAGTTTTAGGATTGACACATCCGACTAGTTTTAATAAAGTTTCATGTCAAAATAATGTGATTCACTTGAATTTTCTTTTGTTGATATTCTTTGGAATATAGTTGCTTGGCAACCATTTACTAAAAGAGAGAAAAAGAGAAATGCATTGGAATTTTTTGTAAAAAATGAGAAATTAAAATGTTTCATATCTTTCAAATTATAGCGTAAAATTTCCCAATAATTTATACAAGTAATTTTGAAATTCTAATAAATATATTGGTAAATTTTCAAAGCAATCGGATTAATTTAAGATCTCCATTTTGGAAATGAACACCATCAGTGGTGACATCACAGGAACTCAACTCCGCATATCAACCAAAAATTGGTTCCATACAAACCATACAGAAGTAAGGAGGATAGAAAAGAACACACATATCAGAGTACACATATCAATCTCTCCTGTTTAAAGTATGAATCATTTATGACTACCCATCTATTGGATCCTCTTTAGTTTGTATGGAACCAATTTGCGGTTGATACGTGGAGTTGTATGTGACGTCACACTGATGGGGTCCATTTAGCCATCATTCATTTAACTTTTATATCAATTATCCCAATATGTCATTATCTTTTTGGCGAATGTTAAAATTAAAAAATCGTCTGACTTCCCATTGAAAAGCATTATGTCTTAAAATGTTTTATTTTTTTTCAAACCAATGAACCAAATTTAACCAAAAACTATACAGCTAATTCCGGATACTTCACCAACATACCTACCAAAAATCAACCTAATCGGACGTTTTTTGCGACAGTTATTGTGGAACAGACAAACAGAAACCAAAAACTTTTTGAGTCTCCACAGTGAGCCTCAACTGACATTTCGGCAATAATAATAATAATAAAACTAATTTTGTTACTGTTATGAGATTTATAAATTTATGAAGATTTTTGTACACTTTCATAAAATAGGTATTTTTTATTTTAAAACACACACACACAAAAAGGAATATGCAGATGATTTTACACAGATATTATTTAAATCTTTATTGATCATGAAAGCTATCATTCACTCTCCAGTCTGTCTCTTAAATGAAAGAATGTGAAAGCTTAATCATCTGAAATTATTTTACTAAACCAAAATAAAATTAAAACTTTAAACTATTTATTATTATTTTTTTTAAATATATGAAGAATACTTGACAACTATAATAAATATATTGATGTAAATACATTACCCATTTCTCCTGTACCAATTATTTCTTGTATATCTTTCCTGTATATTTAAACTTCCATAATACTGACTGCAATCATTTTCATAAAAAACAAATTGTTCTCTAAATGTTCAGCAATAATAATAAATTCTAAATAAAAGGAGCTATGTAAGTACAAGGTATGTTACATTCCTAGTACCAAAATTTATCTGCAACCCAACAATGATGGACCAAGCTTATTATCATAAAAATTATAGTAACTTATTAAATAAGCAAATTTTGTATTTACAAAGAGGGTATAGTAATAAAATGTAATAAAAAAAATAAATTTAGAGACAAAGTAAATTTTGACAATATTATTTTTTAAGATTGGTATTTCATTTTAAGTTGTTAGATTAATCTGCAAGGTCTAAAATAATCTGCAGTGCCCACTGCCATGATGCACTGTTTCTGCTACTGGAAAATGGTAAGGTCTCTGTTAAAATTAACTATAATTCTTTGAAATTATTCATGCTTTTCATGTCCATATCTCATTTCCACTGATTATGCAAAATAATTCAGAGCTCTTAGTTCAGTTCTCTCAATTCTATTGCCTTTTGGACCTCATCATCCCATTATCTGATTCATTTCCAGATAATATGTTTGTTTGTTTTTACTACAGAAATTGTTTTATTAAAAATTCTGTGTCAATCTGCAGCAAACTAAATTTTATCTGCGACTCAACAATGCTGAACTTAGCTTACTATCAAGAAACTAGTAACCCTTGAAATGAATAAAATTTGTATTTACAAAGAAAATACAGTAAGATACAGTGAATACAAAAAACTTAGGGACAAAGTAAAATTTTAAGCTGTTAGATTGATCTGCAAGGTCTAAAATAATTTTCCGCACCCACTGCCATGCTGCATGATTTCTTCTGCTGGAATAAAATATAATTGTTAAATACATATTGTTAGTTTTAGGATTTTGACTTCTAGTTTAAAAAAAACATATTCACACTTTTTTATATATATAATAAAAGGAAATACTTGGCCGCTTTTGCTTGAGATTGTGCAATTGCACAGGTAAGAATTTTGCACAAGAATACTTTAGAACATTTAAACACTTTTAGATACAATTTCTTTTAATTTTAATTAAAATATATCTATAATCTAACCTATTGCTTAGTTCTTGAATCTATTGGGACCAAATAGAAGAAATTTTGCATAAGTGGTACTGGGACATAGATAGATAATGATAAATAATTTTTCACAAGATTATTTCAAACATATCCCCTATCTCTCCTTCCCAACGAGACGAAAATATATTTTGGGATCTATCAGAAACTTATTGATGCTTTTAAATATGGTGAATCATAGGGTGCTGAAGATTTTCTTCTCCTTTTTTTAATTTGGCTCACTTGACTCTTCTCCTATCCCAGGGAAGGAAAATTATTTCTCAGAATTATATCTCAGATTTTACCCGCAAAATTTTACAATATTTTGAATCTCAGAACATTGTGTTGGACATAGGATATTTTTTTTTTAATTCAGCTCCCTACTTTTCCAGAGGGGCAGAACGTAGGCAGGGAATGCAGATTTTTTTTTTTAAAGTTTATTTTCATATTTTACTCTTTAGCGGAAGCAAAACCATTCCTCCATATCTTACAGATATTTTTCAAGATGGTGAATTTCAGAACATAAGTGCAGAATACAGAGTGTTTTCAGAAATTCAGTTTCCCAAAGGAGCAAAAAAACATTATCAGGAGATTAGAGATGAAATTTCACAGAGTAGTGAATGCTGGTTCTTAAGCATAAAATACAAAAGGTTTTTTTTTTCTCCTTCAAAATACGGCTCCTGCCTCCTAGGAAGTAATTACATCCCAATAAAAAGGCTAAAAAAAAAAAAAAAAAAACTTAAGGATACTCCAATTTTGAAAGAAATTTGTGAATTATCAATGTTATCAGGTCAGCTAGTGTAAAATATTTTAACTGTATATAATTAAGAAGGAGAGGGGAGGGGGATAGTTCTTTTAATATATTTAATTCATTTTCTAAACAAGAAGCAACCATTTGTAAGCAGGGCTGGCAAGTTTCTGCCGGGGTGGTTAAAACCAGTGGTTATAACCGGTTAAAACCGGCATGGCAGAAACTAGTTTCTGCCAGTAAGCGGCAAAAACTGGCAGAAACTAAGAAATAATAATTGGAAGAACTTTAACTGCAATTATTCATAATTCACACATGTATTTGATATATAAACAATTAAATTAAAAATTAAAACTAAAGATTATGAATGTTATTCAAAGTAGCAAAAAGCTTCAAAAGGATCATATAAATATACTTTGTTTATATAATACTAATTTTCTTTTACTTGAAAAACAGAAATTTTCATAATGGTAATCTGTTGCTGTACAAGCTTAACTATTAATATTATTTACAGTTGAATTTCTATTTAAAAGTAAAAAAAAAAAAAAGAAATTTACAAAAAATTCTATTATATTTTAATCTACAGTAAGAATCTACATAGTTTGTTGAATCTTTTAGCATTAAAATTAAAAGAAATAATACAAAAATTAAAATAATTATTCACACGTGGAAAAAATCAAAATAGTAGAATAACCATTTACCTGGTTCAAAATATTAGAATAATGCATTGCAAATAATATGTGTTTAAAAAGAGGAAACATAGTTATTGTTTAATATTTTGTAGCATCACCTTTACATTTTATAACAGCACAAATTTTAGCAATACTCTTTAGCTTTCTATCATCTCTCTGAGTAGTTTTTGGCTTTCGGCCGCTATTTAAATGCTTGTTTTCAAAAAGTCCATCGTTAGAATACTTCTTTATTGCTCTACTAACACTTGGTTGAGAACATTTTAAGTAACTGGCGAAATATTGCTGATTATGACCTTCTTTATGCAAATCAATAATACGATGCTTTGTAAACTCTTTTATGTCAAACGAATGGCCTATGTTTTACACAAAATGAAAACAATGATGATGCAAAGCATTTTTATAAATTAAGAAGTCCCGCAGAAGATAATTTTATGCAACCTTCTGAACAAATCAGGAAAATTCATAAGCATTCTAATTTTTTGAACCACCTATTTTAGTATTCTAATATTTTGAATAAGGAAAATAATTTTACAAAAATAAAATATTCACTCAAAATTTAATATTTTACAGTTTTAATTTTCTTTAATAACATGCCTTAACATGTATTAAAACATCCACCAATGTTCTTTTTTAATTGTACTACAGTGAAATAAAGCTAAATGCAATTCCAAATACAAATGGAATTAATTAGTCTAGTTTTTTGATTTGGAGCTGTGTAACATTTCTGTGAGAAAGATTTTTAACAGTTATCATTAAATTATTATGTTAAATTACAGAAAAGTAAGTTTTGAGTAAGTGTTGATTATTTCTCTTTTCTTTTCAGCATTTAATATAAAATAAGTATTGGATATAGTTTTCTATTCTGAATTTTAAATACTCTAATTGTTTATACATAAAATTACACAACCATATTATAACAAAAATTTTATCTGTTACATTACTCATTTTCTCTAATACAAATTTATTTATTTTTTAATTAAAAAGAAAAGTAGAAATATATAAATATCCACAATATTCCATTTGTTATTTATCCTGAATAAAATGTACTTAAGGATTTAATACAACTATAAAAGTCTCAGATTATGTCACGAAATGTGTTTCTGCCAGTTGTTGCCAGTTTCTGCCAGTTAAAACCGGTTATAACCACTTTCTGCCGGCAAAAACCCAGCCCTGTTTGTAAGTATTATCTACTCACAAATTGTATCACCAAACATGCCCATAGAGCAGACATAGAGACAACAGAAATCTGTGGGATTACAAATGCTTAATTTTTTGTTTTGAAAGTATGATTCATACTTCTAATTCCAAATTCTACTATTTAGTATATTTTTGCAGTAGCTTTTTGCATGAAGAAAGAATAAATAACAAAATTTAATGACCTATTGAATTAGGGATGTGACAAATATTTGGTTTGCCAAATATTGCATATATCTCACTGAATATTGCTAGATATCTCTACAAATAAATTCAGGATATATTTTTTTTTTCAAATCCAAACAAGCTATTCTGACACATTGATGAAGTAATTTTCATTCTTAATTGCACAAAATGTACAGTTATTTGGAAACTAAAAAATCATATAGCATTTATCTTTTTCCTATAAAAGTTAAGGATCTTTTAGAAAATGGTATCGAAATTGGAAATTTAAACTGACTTTAGAGACACAACTGTCAGGGAAATGTCTTCATTAGGGAATGATAGATTACAACTCATGTTGTAAATAAATACTTTATAGAACAATGAAAAACACAGATTCTAAAACACCTGAATATTCATTAATGTCTTCAAATTCCATGCACACAAAATATTGCAATATTATATTTAAGTATATTACTTTAAAAAAAAAATGAAAAATCGCTGAACACCAACTTATTTTTATTTTGTTTATAAGTAGATTTTATTATTAAGTTGTTTAAGTTCTACATAAGTGTGTACATGATATCAGTAAAAAAAAAAACCTTAACGGGTTACAAGTTGTGACGCAGCACTTTCTTTTGGCTCTAAGAATTTTAAATATGGGTCTTAAAAGCAATGATATCAAATTTGAGTGACGCTATGTTAATAATTATTTTAAAAATCATCATTTTCTTTTTAGTTTTATTTATATTCACAGGTGCAATTATTATCTTAACATGAAAAAATATATAAAATTTATTAACTGATGCTTTTCATTCACATCTCTCATGAATTCAAAATATGGGTTTTAAAAGAAATGATATCAAAATTTGAGTGACACCTTGACGTGAATTTAATAGGACTGTTTTAAAATTCAATTTAAATTATTTTTGGTTTGCCTTCTAAAGTATATTTACTCATACAAACAATACTTTTGATTTTTCAACACACAGTTAAATATATTATTTTCACTGAGTCTATATTATGTATTGAAATGTATTTATTTCAATAAATTGATTTATCTTTTGTGCCACGCTATCCAAAATCATAAGTAAAATTTATGTAAATGATTATTTTGCGTCATATTATCCACTTGCATACATTTCCTTTCGTTTGGATACTATGATGCAAAATAATCATTTACATAAATTTTACTTATGATTTTGGATAGCGTGGCACAAAAGATAAATGAATTTATTGAAATAAATAAATTTCAATACATAATATAGACTCAGTGAAAGTAATATATTTAACCCCATTAACTGCATAAGTGAGAGACATATAAATGGTGCACTCTTGAACTAGTAAATTGCTTTAAAAATTATTTTATATAAAAAATGGAATTTATTTTATTGTCTTAAATTTTCTATATAATTTCATAAATAGATTCAATTTATTTCATTTTCTCTCTTCGTCAAAACTATAATTGGGTTCTACAGCAGATGCCCTATTCGAAGAGTTAAGTTAGCATGTTGCAACCATTTGGCCTCATGTTTGGCATACACGAATATTGCCTCTTAAGTTAACTTTTTTTGCAGTACATTCCTTTTGCTGAAGTATCCAATTTGCACAATTTTGGCAATAAATGGCGCAGTCACGATTTCGCTAGCCTAGAGCCAATTCTCGCGTAGGAAAAAGTAGTAAAGCGGTTCCATGTTTTCTTAGGGGAAAAAGCATAGGAATATAGTCCAATTTTAAAAGTGGATTATATAGAAAACAAGAGTTTTCCTATGTTAACGCAAAACCACATTCGCTTCATCTAAAACCAATTAATATAATATATTAATTTTTAAAAAATCATCCGAGCCGTTTTGGAGATAACAGGTATGACGCCCTTACATTTACAGAAATTTAGTTAAAAATGGGCTTCTAGGTCATAAAATCTACTGCATGTAGAAATGTATAAATTTCAGGATTGAATTAGACCATAGATATAAGACTAATGTGAAAAAATCAAAATGGCATGCCTCATATTTGCTGAGATATTAAATGTCAGCGTTAGATTTTCCTTTGATGTCCTTCTAGCTGTATATATAGATTGACGGAAATCTTCGGTTTTTGCTGCGTCACTCGAGAAACTGCCGTCTCTCCTGATACTTAAATAGAAGTATTTTTTAAGATTTTCAAGGTGTTTGAAATATTATTATAGGTGTTAAAAATATTATTATAGGTATTAGAAATACATCAAGCTTTTAAACATTTTAAACACATAAATAATAAAACATCAATTTGTGTTTAATTCTTTTTCCATTTAAAAATTTTGAATAGATTTATAAAATCAAAAGCTATTTTCTCTTTTATTAAAAAAAAAAAAAGGGTATTTGGCTACTGAATATTCGGTATTCATCTATTCAACCAAGCCACTATTTGTCACAACTCTACTATTAATTATTAATTTACAATACTTGCTAAATTAAAAAAAAAAAAAGTTTTCTGATCATAATAATTTTGGATTAACAGCAATTAAATAATACCAATTACATACCTGCCAACTTTTGAAAATGGCAAAGTGTAAAATGATGCGTGAAGAGTATTTCACACAATTTTTTTTAACATAAAACCCATGTAACCCATTTTTAAGTAACACATACACAGTCTTTTTCAAAAATTTTAAGTACATAATAGATGAATAGTATTAAATAATACAATGCTGACCATTATAAAGATAGTTTGATGAGAAAAATATGAAAAACATTACAACACTCATTAAGAAACTGATTTTAAAGACATACACACAGCTTTTCTTATCTAATTTTTGCTTACGTCTGAGCAAATTTATTTAAAACACAACTTCTTACATGCAATACAAATTTTAAAAATCTTCCTGATGATTTTTGACAATGAAACCTGAACTCATTCTTTGACAATACTAAATATTCCCCTCACCATTCATCATTTATCGTTACTATAAGCAACTAGAAAGTTATTCATAAATTAAGGGATGAAAAATGAAACTTTGCAAAAAAGTGTATAAATATGTGCCCTAAGTGTAAAAGTGTAAAAAATGCACCAAAAGTGTAAATTTTACACCTAAAGTGTAAAAGTTGGCAAATATGCAATTATTTATCAGAATTGATAAACAACAGTGATAATTATTTGGTAATTTGGAGGATTTATAGATTTTTTTTTTTACTTTAAAACAGAAGTCTAGTTAGAAAAAAAAAAAAATCATAGTATAATTAAAACAATGATCTAGTTCAAAACTATATGAAAGCATTGGGGAGTAAAAGGAACATATATGATATGAACCAGTTTAGATAAACAAATTACATTAGCCACTCCTAATAATAAAACAATCAAAGAAATATTTTTATGCTTTAACTCAATATGTTTTCTTTTAAATATTTAAATCTAACATTGCACACACACAAAGAAAGAAAATAATGTACAAATGCAAAAATTTTCATTATTTGGCCATGTGAGACTGCAAAAAGCAAAATAAACACTTTAAAATCAATCTATCAAATTAAAAAATAAATTTTTTTTAAACTATATATATATATATATATATATATATATATAAAAGAAACTAACAAAAATAACAATCAAATAAACATTAAATTTTAAGCATGTTTTCTGAAAACAGGCTTAAAAAAGAAAGAAAGAAAAGAAAAAGTTAAATATTCAACAAGTATTAAACATAATAATTACCCCCCCCCCCTCCCCTTCTCCTACTGAGGATCCTGTTAGCTAAAAACCAAAACTAAACATATATAGATATATGACGACTTAAAACCTCTGAATATTTTTATAAGGAAACTAATTAATGATATGCAAATTCTGATTCGATTTTATATATGATTTTGAAGCTTAGCAGATTGTGTTGAAGTAATATGAATCTGAAAACTTAAAAACGAGAAATCAAAGTTTTTAATTTAAACCAAACTAATTATCAAACAAATTTTACAGCTTTAGCATCCTTAAAAAACAGAGATTTGGTTAAATAATCATAATAATAAAATAGGAATTAAACAATAATGAAGTCATTGAATTTTCAGGGTTTCAAATTAAACTTGTAAATTTGCCATGTATTTTTTTTTTTTTAAATATATAATATATAAATAACAAAGACCCACAAATCACAAAATATTATATTTTATTTGAAAAATAAAAATATATTAGTAATGTAAGATGCAGCTGAAAAAAGTAGATTTGTGCAGTATACATTAGTTCATTCAAAGGCTTTTACTGCTTATATACAAAACAAAATTTGTCATCAATAAAAATCATTACAATATAAATAAATATTTCAAAGAAAACAACAAGAGATGAAAAAAAAAAATAATAACAATATAAATCTTACAGTATATTACTAATCTTACAACCAAAAATCACACTGAAGGCAAACATGCTTATCAATCAAATATACACTCATTTATTTTTATTTATACATTAAAAAAATTTTAGTAAAAATAATGGACAAAGACAAATTGTTTCTTTGATGTCTTAAAACGAAAAATACTATACATAAATATTCAGTTTTGTGAAATTAAGGATCAGTAAAAATATTCAAAGGAAAAATCAATATCAGAGATGAATTTTAGTTATTGAATATATTTTAAGAAATTAGAGAAATAACTTGTCGATTGAACAGCGTCAATTTTTATAACAAATCTAAATCTTCTCCAGAAAAATTTTATTTTATTTCCAATAAAGGAATTCAATATTTTACCTGTAAAAGGTAAAAAAAAAAAAAAAAAAAAAAAAAATCAATGATTCCAGTAATCTTGAATGAATATTTAATTTTTGTACAAATAAAAGTGATTTATCTGTTCTTTGGAGCAATTAAAAAAAAAAAAAAAGCTAAGAATGTCCAATTTTTTTATCAGAGTCAGAATTACGATGAATTACAGCAACTGTACAGTTTGGAGAATGACGATGGCAAGAAGAATTCTGAGATGCAGAAAGGCTGTAAGTTTCAACAGGCCGAAACTCTTTCTTCCACAAAGAGTTTCGATCTATTTCTTGAGGAACAATTAAAAAAATTTCTCGATCTTTTCCTCGTATCTGTTCACGAAGATAACTTACAAGATCAGAAACCTGAAAATAAGAATTTCTTTAATTGATCAAAAGTTCAGAATACTTAAGTTAACATTAAAATAAATTAAAAAGAAATGAGGTGTCAGTCAAATTCTTATTTTTATGGATATTTTTTAAAGTTATTTTGTCCATACAACTATTTTGAATAAACATTAACATATACTTTTTGACAAAGAAAAATTAAATGAGCAAATAAAATGTAGATTAGTAGATTTAGTAGATTTGTTAATTTGTTGTCATAGACATGCTCTATGATTGATAAACCAAAATTTTGTATGTGTCTAAAACAGAGATAAGATTCTTCAGACTGTCTAAATTTCAGATTTTTCTTAAATGTTTAGGAATTTTCAGATTATTTTTTTTAGTTCTGTCTTTTACATTATTATTATTATTATTATTATTATTTATACAAGACAGTTTTGTTTTTTGCCCATAGTGCATGTTCAGATTTTTTTTTTTTTAAATTATGTTTTCAAAAGAATTACTTATTTCTCAGTACTTCCTTGTTATAAGAGCCTTGGCAAGATAGAGAAAATGTCCTTGGCAAGAGATTTAAATTTTTCATATGTATTCTCTGGCAACCTATTCACTATTTCATACATACAAGACTACCAAACTATTATGCTTGTTTATGTATATTAAAAAGAATTGCTTCTGATTACATGTAGTATTAAATAAATTACTTACATTTGTATATAATAACAGATAAAATGCTTCTGTATATTAAATAAATTGCATAAAAATTAAAAAAAAAATGTTTGTGTATATGAAACAATGAATAGATTGCGAGAAAATATGTGTGAAAAACTTCTTTCTCTGAACTATGGCCATTTTATCTATCTCATTAAGGGTCCTGTAATAGGGAAGTACCATTTATCCAATTTATTTTATATACAAAAACAAATTGTCTTATTATATACAAACAGAAGTAATTTATCGAATATGTATAATCAGAAGCCATTTTTTTGAATTACATACACCATCTGGTCTTTAAATTTAATTTTTTAGGTCATTGTAATTATTACATTATAATCACTGATTGTGCTGATGGTTCTTATAAATAAATATCTTAAAATTTTCTGCAAATAATCTTTAAAACTACTGAAATTTTGCTGCACAGTCTATCTCAAAAATTTACGCACAACCAGAAAATGTCATTTATTAAATACTAGCGACCTGTCCCAGCTTCGCATGGGTGGACAATGTGTTGAATACAATGTATTTTCCTTTTAAAAATTTCGCAAAATATCTAATCAAAAATCAGCAATAGTTGTCTTATTCATCTAACCTTTCATAATTGGATTCATATTCGATGTTTAACCCGATTGGGGAATTTCTAAAATCGCTGAAATACGTGTATATGGCGAAATGACCTGAAACATTCGACCCCCGCCCCCATTTAACCCCCTTAGGGGTCATTTTCTAAAATCGTCGAAATAAATGTTTAACTATTGTTTAGTAGATTTGTGATCCGGAATTTCGCACTCCTACCTAAAACTGCTGCTGAGATATGGCGAAATGACCTAAAACGTTTGACCCCCTATTTAACCTCTTTAGTGGGTGAATTTCTAAAATCGCTGAAATACATGTTTAATCATGTTTTTAGTAGATTTGTTTTCGATCTGTCATTCGATCTGTTAACCCGGGCAAAGCCGGGTAGTTCTGCAAGTTTTTAAATAAAACAATTCCTTATTATAAGAAACTCAGCATTAAAACATGAAGACCTAATAACGAGTAAATAGCTAAGTGTTGCCAGTAAGAAAATTAATTATTTTGGTGGGTCATTACTTGTTTGTAGCAGCAACTGTCAATGTGGAAAATCTGACTTTATGTGATGCATTGCTAGTTGCTATACAATGCAGATGAGATTTGTCTCTGTGATTAATTTGCAAATTGTCGAGCAGAATAAATTTTTCACCAAAAGAATCAAGTTATGGCTATTTGATTTGTAGAATGGCACATTTTCACTTTCTTCATCTTTACAAGAAGAAGGTATTGGATTCATAAATATTTCGACTTCCGGTTTTCGATGGATTTATACATTTTAGAAGGTCCTGAACATGATTTGATTGTTTTTTGAAAATGTCTGTCTCTATGTGACAAAAATTCTGTGGGTGCTCAATCGCAAGAACTAATGCATTGAATTTAATAAAACTTTAGATTAAGTTAGTCTCTGATATACATTGGTGCTGATTAGTTTTTGGTGTAAATTGCTGACACAGGTGGTGCTGCTATGCTACATTATTCACGATTTTTACGATAGCTATATCTCAAGAACTAATGCACCGAATTTCATCAAACTTCAGAATCTGTTACACATTAATAAATAGATGCTGATTACATTTTGGTGTAGATAGCCCAACAGGTGGCACTGCTAATGCAACTTTTTCATGATTTTCACGATAGCTATATCTCAAGAACTAATGCACGGAAGTTAATGAAACTTTAGATTCAGTTACACCTTGATATGAATTGGTGCTGATCAGGGTTTTGGTGTGAATCACTCAACAGGTGGTGCTACTATGCTGCATTTTTCAGGATTCACATTATTTTAGCAATAGTCATATCTCAAGAACTAATGCACAGAACTTCATATTCTGTTAGATCTTGATATAAGTTGGAGCTGATCATGTTTCGTGTAAATCACATAACAGGTGGCACTGCTATGCTGCATTTTTTTTAATTCTAAAATGCATAATTTAAAAAAATTCACTTTTTGAAGTATTAACATGTATGAGATAAAAGAAAGTTTTGGGTTGGTTGGTTGTATAGGGTTTTATGGCGCAAGGTCCCATTGGGAACAAGCTGTGTCAAAGAAAAAATGTATTAAAAAATCCACAAAGTTTAATGAGAAAATTATCTGGATGGGGTTATCCAGATATAGTCATACAATATATAAAACAAATATAAAGTAATCTTAAAAAAGTGAGGTATAAAAATATTACATTAAGAAATATTATCTGGATGGGGTTATCCTATCCAGATGTCAAGTTAAGCAAGTATAAACTAACATTGCTATAGATAAAACATAAAGAGTATATAAAAACTATACCTCAAAATAAAAGCCAGAATGTTTTAAAAAATGAAAGAGTGCCCCATGAGGTTCGTCAAGATTGGTGATGATGAATTAAAATAAATTCTGTACAAGTGCCGGAGGCCTGGACAGTCAGTTAAAACATGATAAATGGTCAGGTAATCAAAATGACAGTGTGGACACATGGGTGTGTCCTCCCGAAGTAAAAGATGTTTATGAGTGATCCTTGAATGTCCAATTCTCAGACGAGTCAGAAGAACATCTGTTTTTCTTGGATAACTTGGTGGCCAGGTCATGATTGTGGGTTTGATATGATGCAGCTCATTATTGTATTCTAAATCCCAACTATCTTGCCATTTATTATGAATAAAGTGTTTTATAAATAGTTTAATGTCTGAGAATGGAATTTTATGCTGTAATGGATTAAGAGCAAGTTTTGCCGCCTCATCTGCTTTTTCATTTCCAGGAATACCCATGTGCCCAGGTACCCAGCAAAATAAAATATTATAACCACGTCTAGTCAATTTATAATAAAAATCCAGGATGGCTGAGACATAAGGATACTTTTAAAAAGATTTCATTGCGTCAATAGAACTATTTGAGTCAGTATATATGATGAAGGATGTTTTATGATGATGAGATATGTGTAACATGGCTCTCTCTATCACAATCAACTCTGCCGTAAAGACAGAAATTGAAGTGTAAAGCCGATAACTGAAACTAGTGTTATCAATAAAAACCCCACAACTAACAATATCCCCACTCTTGGAACCATCTATATAAATATCAGTACAGCTATTATATTTTCCACGATGTGCAGCAAATAATTGTTGAAAAACACTAGAAACCAAGTTGTTCTTGTCATAACCTTTAAAAAGGATGGAGAGAGGTAATTTTGGGGGAATTCCAAGAAGGGAGCACATGCAAAGGACATGGACTCACCTCAATATTATTCAATGGGACATTATTGATAATGGTTCTCATTCTGACTCCAAAAGATGGGATGCAAGATGGTCGATGCTGATAAAGAATATCATTGTCAGTATTTAAAAGATAGGTGTGAAGAGGATGACCAGGATGAGAAAGAATACAGTAATACAATTCTAATGAAAGTTTTTATAAGGTGTAATGCTGGTTCATAACAGTCAACATACAGACTTAAAATTGGAGATGTACGAAATGCACCAGAGCAGACACGGAGTGCGCTGTGGTGCACAGTGTCAAGTTTTTTAAGAACAGATTTTCTGGCAGAACCATAGACCTGGCAGGCATAGTCCATTTTTGCACTCGATAGACTTTAAGGAAAGAAGTGCGGTTTCTACATCCCCAAGAAGTATTTGAAAGTACTTTAAGTAGGTTAAGGGATTTTTCGCATTTTGTCCTTAATTGCAAAACATGTGGTAAAAAAGTAAGTTTACTGTCAAAATGTAGGCCAAGATAGCGAACATTGTCTACAACAGGAATTTGGGATGAACCGATAAAAATTTCAGGATCTGGATGCAGACCCCTTCGTCTACAGAAGTGCACACAAGATGTTTTGTCATGAGAAATTAAGAAACCATTTTTGTTAGTCCAGCTAAGAGTACTTTTGATTGCTATTTGCAGTTGTCTTTCAATAAAACGAATATCCTGTCCCATACACATAATGCGGAAGTTGTCAACATAGAGATTGCCCTTCACAGAAGTAGGGAGTTGTTTAATAATGTCATTAATTTTAATAGCAAAGAGGGTGACACTCAGGACACTGCCCTGAGGTACACCCTCTTCTTGTACATAAAAACTAGATAGGACGCCCCCCCCCCCCCCAACTCGAACTTGAAATCGCCGGATGGCAAGAAAGTTTAATAAAAATTGGAAGGTTCCCACAAAAGTTCAGGTTAAAAAGATCACGAAGAATCCCATAACGCCATGTTCTGTCACAAGCTTTTGCCATATCAAAAAATACTGAGACCAAATGGTTGCGTTTTAGAAAGGCTGTCCGTATGTGATGTTCCAAATGGATTAAATTATCGATAGTAGACCTACCACGTCGAAATCCACTTTGAAATGCAGCAAGGCAATTGTTTGTTTCTAAAATATGCATGAGGCGGCAATTTACCATTTTTTCAAGAAGTTTGCAAAGGCAGCTAGAGAGTACAATCAGCCTGTAATTATTGGGATTGGTAGCATCATATATATTATTTCTCCTGTCAACATCCCTTTTTCGCAGAAAATACGAAACGCAGAACGACGAATGAGATAGCATATGAAAGGATTTTGAATAAGCTTCTGACATAGCACACTTAACGTTTCGTTAAAACATGTTTTTGATTAAAATTTGCTGAAAATTGAAAATTAAATCGGCATTGTTTTCTTAAAAGAAATTAAAGGTTTTCTTCAAATTATTGTTGCCACAAAAGTAAAATACCACACTATATGATGCTCAGTAATTATTGTAAAAAACACCGCACGGGTTTATTTTATATTTATGATTTAGAAGCGAAATTGAAATTGAAATGTTTAGATTTATATTTCTATGTCCCATGTTTTTCCCGAAGCAGATGACGTCATCCTCTAATGCAGTCAAAATACGATTAATTTTTTTTTTCTCTAGCGTGCCTTTTGCAATCTTGGATCAGTTTTAACTCTAACTTTGATGGAATAAATTAGATGATATTCTGGCTTGACTAAAAAGTAAATGTTGTTTGCAGATATTTTTATCCTTACTTTTTCTTTAGAAGTTTAAACCTGCATCTAATAAATATTACATATTGATAAAAAATGGCACTTCTCTATTATCCCGTCGACCACTTTTCACAACAAAAAACTATTGCCAAATAAATGGGAGAACGTTGCCATTGGAATATCAAAATAAATAAATAAATAAATAAAATATAAGAATTTAAGGACACAATTCTTATTTTAATGAATGAAATAACTAATAAATCAGTAAAACATAATGAAACATACAGGCAAATGTCGAATTAAAAACCACTTGATGACATAACAAATACGTATAGTGCTTCTGACATCAAGTAAATGGGACTGCATTTTTGGCGTTTAATCTTACAGTTTGGCGATAGTGTTTTGTTATGAAAAGTGGTCGACGGGATAATAGAGAAGTATACCTAAAAAATATTAGATTTCAGTGCGAAATCCTCGCACGGGCCCTCTGGTCTTTTCCTGGTTTGGGAAATGGTATAATTATAGCTCTGCACCAAGCATTAAGAAAAGTTTGCTCCATCCATATCCTATTAAAGAAGAAGAGAAGATTATTCAAGGATAGTGCAGAAAGGTGCTTGAGCATAATGTATGTAATCCCATCATGACCTGGGGCAGATAAATGGCTGTCTCTTAAGCATTTTATAATCTCTGATTTAAGAAATGGCTCATTATATGCATATGAGTGATGAGAGTTAAAATTAATCCTGGTTCTTTCAGTTTGTCTTTTGTATGTTAAAAAGGGTTCTGGGTATGAGTCAGAGCATGAAATTGATGCTAGGGTACTACCTATTGTCTCAGCAATGTTTTTAGGTGATGCGATGGTTTGACCGTTTTGTTTTAAAAGAGAAATATGATGATCAGAGTAGACGCCCATACATTTTTTCACTTTGTTCCACAGTTCTTTACTTGAGGTATTAAGTATTGCGCGGCAGCGCAATACTTATTTATTTCCAGTGTCACATCTTAATGTTAATTTAACACAGCAAATCCCATTGAACGAGTTAATTTACTAGAGTTTTTCCCACTTTTTGTACGCGTTGCCACAAAATATTTACTCTGGCTAATTCTAATAAAATTTGACATTTGAAATAGTGAATTGTTTGGCTGACGTCAGGATCAAAACGGATGATTAAATGTCATTGAATATAGGTGGATTATAATCCAGGAATTAACATAGGCTATGTTTTATTTACGTTATTCAAATATTTTTCATAATAATTCAAAATTTCACAATTTTTATTGGGAATCAATCGACATTTTTCCTATAAAATTTAACTATGTTTCTTTATTGTTGCCAACAATTCAAAAACCGTAATAATAATTTGCCCCAAAGCAACTAATTTTCAATTGAAAGATTTCCACGTTCAAAATAAAATTGAATTATTTTTTTTTTAGTTTAAAAAAAGGGGGGGGATCAACACGACGTCATACTCTAAATAAACGGACATTTTCTAATATTTGGTTATAATTCAAGCAGAAAGCAGGCGAATATATCGCTATATTTGTAACAAAAAAAGCATTTATGAGTTCAGCAGCAGTAATACATTTGTTAATAATACAAGGAACCTCAGTATGAATAAATACAGGAAACAGGTGTATATAATGTCATACTTATAACAAAAAATGGAAATGATACTGATTAATAAGGATGAATATCAGTTACATACAGGAGAAAATTTTCTGTCAAACAGTTTATAAGAGATTTCACTGGGGAGAAATTTGACGTCTTATTATACATTAATTGCGTAGATGATTATTATGAAATAGGTTGTACTTGTTCAACATAATTTACTTATTTATTTATAGCGCCCCTGGGAGGAAATAATATATTCAATTTTAAATAAAATTGATTTATTTTATGTTCCATTGTATAATAGCTATATTGAAATTTAAAGTAGTTGGCACAGATTCAACACAATTTTCTTTTGTGTTCATAGCGTCTCCTGGTGAGAAATAAAGTAACTAAATTTTTTAAAAATTGATTTTTTGCGGGTTTGTATAAATTAATTGAATAATGTTGTGAAATTATCAAATTTATGTTTAATAAAAAATTTCAAAGGATTTTTTACGCTCGTAGCTCTCATGGTGGAACATTGCCTAACTAAAACTTTAAAATGGATTTTTCTTATGTTTTCTCATATGCCACCCATGCTCCAAATTAAAATTAGGTATTACTGATTCAACAAAATTTATTCTTGCATGTATAGTGTCCCGTGGGTGGAAATAGCGTAACCAATTCATATATTATAATACGAGCAAATCGTGTGTGTGTGTATGGAAATTTTATCTAAAAAATGTCTTTAACGATAATTTTGTATTCTACCGTTTTAGTGTACGAGAAAACATTGGACTCGACATGTTCGGAAAAATTCGATTAGTGGGTCATGTTGTGATCTCTACGTGTCAATGCATTTCAATGGAAATAAAGGTTGGAACAGCTGCTGAACAGTTGACAGTAAACAAATTCGTAAAGTTAGCAACATTTCTCCAAATTTGGCGACATGTACGATTTTTGGCCGGAAAATGACTTTCCAGATTATCAATGCCAAAACACATTATTGGCGCTAAATGAAATAATGTCGCAAATATGGCGAGTTTTCGAAGAATGTTGGTGAAGCTTGGCGAAAGAATTGGCATTCAGAATCTGAAGGAATTTTCTAGAAATTCCCAATAGAAGCTGAGATATATGATTCAACCAATCAGAGTCCATAGAACGTTCTCGAAAACAAAATTTAACCAATCAGGTTACATAGATCTTTCTCGCAATTAATCCCACACCTTTAAGGAAGTGCTTCGGTCGAAGCCTAAAGTCTCTGAAGTTGGACAGAAAATCTTCAGATCTGCAAAAGACTTAGAAGTCTACGAAAAAATGAAGTTTGACGAGTTGAACACAAAGCTGATTTTAACCAAACACAGCCCGATCTCACCAGCTGGTTTATTTTTTGTTTGCAAAATTGAATTTTTATGTTTCATTGTATGACAGCTATACTGAAGTTAAAAATGCATAGTAAAGATACAACATAATTTTCTTTCGCGTTTAAACTGCCCCCTGGAGAAAAATAGGGTAAATGAATATTTATTTATTTATTTTATAATAAACTTCCGACAGGCTGAAATTGGTGTTTTGTTAGAAATTTTCACATGGTATGTTTTATTTTTATTCTTGAAGCACCAGCGTTGGGAAATTACATAACTAACACTTTAAAATCACTTTTTTATGTTTTCTTATATGACAATCATATCCTAAGTTAAAGTATGTTACATACATTCAACAAATCTTTCTTTTGCGTTTAAAGCCCCCCTTGAGAGGAAATAAGATAACCAAATATTAATAAAATTGATTTATGCTTTCCTTTTTTAAATATGTTTTCAGAAAAAGTTCTTGCCTCGGTAAAGTTTACATTTTGATAAAAATTTTCACAATCTTTTTTTATTCTACGTAGCGCTCCGGGTGGGAAATTGCTTAACTAAAACTCAATGGATTTTTTTACATTTTCCAATACGGGAACTATACCCAGGTTAAAATTATGGAATAATTTTTTCTTGCGTTTATATCGCCACCTGTGAAGAAATAGGGTATCCAAACTCAAGTAAAACTGTTTTTTAAATGTTTTACTGCATGGCAGCTATATTGTTGTTAAGTATAATCTCTAAAAATTCAACCCAATTTACTTATGCATTCATAGCGTCCTTGTTGGGAAACAGAATAACTAAATTTAAGTAAAATTGATTTTTCATGTTTTTATTATTGATTTTTTTTATCCTGAGATTGGAAGTTTTTTTCCAAACTACAACAACCTGCATTACAGCACTGGTGAAACATTTTGAATTAACCATTGCTAAATTTACATCACAAATTGTGATGCCATACCGCATAAACGAAAGCTTGATGATGGTACGCTCTATTAATTTTGAAATGAGTTCGTCTGAATGCAGTAGTTATTAAAAAACGTGGCATATTAAACAAAACCATAATTTGCCGAACAAATTAAAAAAAAAAACAATTTATTTCCCACAATGCTTAGGCCCGAGAAGGGGCAGATATTAAGATATTTCATTCAGTTGGTTTTACATTAGATGTTAAATTTCTGGTATCAAATAAGGTTAAACAAATTGAACTTTAAAAAATAAAAGGAAAATCAATCAATATATTTAATCCACCTGTAAAACTTAGATCTGTTCGAATGAAATTGAAATAAATCTTTGACTTTTTCATTTCTAAGCTTCACAAGCTGCAAACTATTGTATTACAGATTAAACTTTAACATGTTTATGATTAGTGTATGTAAAATGACAAGGTACCTGCAAAATACAAGCCTTTAAAACAGTCAAAGATTTATTTCAATTTCATTCGAACAGATCTAAGTTTTACAGGTGGATTAAATATATTGATTGATTTTCCTTTTATTTTTTAAAGTTCAATTTGTTTAACCTTATTTGATACCAGAAATTTAACATCTAATGTAAAACCAACTGAATGAAATATCTTAATATCTGCCCCTTCTCGGGCCTAAGCATTGTGGGAAATAAATTGTTTTTTTTTTTAATTTGTTCGGCAAATTATGGTTTTGTTTAATTGGAATTAATGCTTGAGATGTAGTTGATTCAGGATTCACGTTGGCTTTTGCGTCACACTCTTCTAGCTTCAGCCTTTGCTTTTTTATATGCTATATAATTAATATTATTTGGGTACCTCCGAAATAGATTCCAAGCCTTCTGTTGTTTTTTCTTTGCATTTTGGCAATCACTATTCCACCATGGCTTTCTATGTTTATGTTTAGATGATGTTTTAGGAATGATAGAATCTGCAGCATTGATAATACATTGAGTTATATTATCAAGTGCATTGTCAATATTCCCCTGTATCATGTCAGCTGTGATATTTGCAAGTGCTGTAAATGTTGGCCAGTTGGCTCTGTCACATATATAACGATTGGTAGAATTGTTACAATCCCTATCAGGAGTAATAACGATTGGTAGAATTGTTACAATCCCTATCAGGAGTAGTCAGTGTAATAAAAGTGGGAAAGTGGTCACTGCCGTGCAGGTCATTAGACACCCAGAAATTCCAGAATGGATAGAGTATTGGGGAGCAAATTGTAAGGTCTATTGCATGGAAAGTACGGGTTGGCTCATGAAAATAAGTGTGATCACCATTATTGAGCAGGCATAAGCCGTTGTCAGAAATAAATTTTTCAATGATATCACCACGTTGGTTAGAATCACGGTTGCCCCAGAGTTGACTATGTGCATTAAAATCTCTAATAAGTATGTATGGAGCCGGGAGTTGGAGAAAGAGGTTATCGAGTTGTGCAGATTGAATAGTTTGGTTTGGAGGTAAATAAATGGTGCAGATTGTTATGTTTAATATGTACATGGACTGCAATAGCTTGTAGATTTGTATTTAAAGCAAGATAAGAATGTGGTAAATTATTGGAGATGAAAAGAGCCACTCCACCAGTGGCTCTACAATTAACTGTAAAATCTTTTCTGTATGTAGTATAGATATGTAATTTTGCTTTGTCATTGGGCTTTAGATGGGTTTCTTGTACAGCTAAACATAATGGTTGATGGTCAGTGAGAATATTACGGATTTCAGCATGTTTATTATGATAACCATGGCAGTTCCACAAGATAATATTAGTCATGATTGATTTTTTAGATAGATAAATCTGTCATTTTGTTCGGAGGAGGTAGACATATCATCTCCTCCATCGTTCAATTCATCATCCAATTCTGGATGAAGCACAACAGCGTCTTCATCATGCATATGCCTCTCACCTTTATTATTTTTATTTGGACAAGTTTCTTTTTTGGTTGGTTTAATTTTCTTTTTCTTATTAGCTGGGTTTTCGGATGATACAGTGGATTTAATTGTTGGTAAGCCATATTTTTCTGAATCAGATCTACGATGTGATTTTATAGGCGTTTTAGTGGTATTTTGCGAGCTTCTTTTATGGGTTGGAGTTTTAGGAAAAAGGGATTGTGATGACTTTGAAGAGATATTTTGTTGCGATTTAGGAGGAAGAGCATTTACTGATTTAGAAGAAACAGATTGTGTTGATTTAGTTGTAGTAGCAGAATTAGTAAAAGAGTTTTCTTTTTGCTTTGATAAGAGACTTATTTCTGTAATGGATTCAGTTTGAGTTGCTATATTTTTATAAGTTTTGCAAACAGTTTTTGATATGGCAGCAGCATATGATACTCCAACTTTGGGTGTCCTGGATTCAACTATTTTTCTGGCTTCAGGGTATGATATGTTTTCTTTAGTGCGTATTGTCTGTATTTCTTTTTCTTTTTTTCATTGTTCACAAGATTTAGAGTAGGATGGGTGCTCTTTTTTACAATTTATGCAGTGAGCTGGAGCGTTACAGTCAGTATTTTCGTGACCAACTGTACCACACCGACCACAGGTGATTTTACCACGGCATGCTGTTTTAGAATGACCAAAACGTTGGCATTTAAAACAGCGCAGGGGGTTTGGGATGTACGGTCTAAAGGAACATGATAAATTTCCAGCTTTTATTGTTTTAGGTAAATTAGGAGTATTGAATGTGAAGATAATATACTTTGTAGGAATTTGTATTTGATTAGGTGGTATTTGTTCATCACGACGGTAGATTTTTATTCTTCTTGCTTCAATGACATTTTGTTCTTTCAGATTATCAACTATTTCGTGTTCAGTAACATGCAATAGATCAGATTCAGAAATTACTCCGCAAGATGTATTTAGAGTTCTGTGTGGGGCTATGCTGACTGCGATGTTTGCAAAATGAGTACATTTTATTAAATTAGATGCCTGGGTACAATTGCTTACCTCAATTAAAAGATCGCCTGACCTCAGTTTTTTCACTGTCTTAGGTTCACCGACCAACCCTTGGATTGCTTTATTAATCAAGAAGGGAGATGTCTGATCAAAGCTCCCTTCTTGGCGTTTCACAATGAAAAATCTTTCATCAGTTTTACTAGCACTGAATTTGGCATTATTGCATTCCATATTGGAAGCAACAGCCTCAACTCTCTCTGCCCATGAATTAATTTGGCCCTGATTTATTGCTTTTGAGCCGGAGGCCACTGCATTACTCCCTTTATTTGGTTGTGGGGCTTCCACATCGCATATTTTATTTCCTTCAGTTGTAACCATATTAGAAATTATAAATAGATGAAACGCCAGGCATCTGGCCTGGTCACTGACCCTTCTTCTTAACCTTACTTCTGGGCGCAGGTTCTCAAAAGGACAAAAACTATTTATCAACAAACCTCCACGTTTTTCGAACGTTGGATTAAACTCGATAGCATTTCCTAATATCTAGTTCTTTCACATTGGAATCAGGTAGTCAGTAGATAAGCCTTTACAGCTCTGTCCAACCTACAACCCCTTCCACCGAAAGGCACCAGTCTCTCGGTGTTGGTCCTAACAGCCACCATACAATGTATGGCGTCCTCCGATCACGGAACCGGAATTCGGAAAATGCCCTGCACTCTGACACTCAAGATCAGCCTAAAAAGGTAGAACCAAGTCGAAGAGATTAAAAAACCTCAGCACCCAGAGTGTCTCACGTGAAAATAAAAAAATCCACTATTGTATAAAAAAGAAGCAATGTGAGAGAAAACTTGGAAACAAGGTGTATTTTTTGTCTTTTTCAATCTTTTTTAATTTTTTTCCCTTTTTTTTTTTTTTAACAAAAGAACGAAAACAACATTGAACAAAGAACAAAGTGAACAAAAAAGTTAGTAAAACAATCAAACATGAACAAGAACAAAGTATAACAAACTGAAAAGGTATAACAAACTGAAAAGAGAAGATTAAAAAGTGTGAAACAAAGAGAAAAGGATAGACAACTAAAAAGAGAAGAAGACAGGAAAGGAGAAAGATCGCTCGGGAATCCAGGGTCGCGAAACCCGTAAATACCTAAAGAAGGTATTCCCCTGGGGGTAAGAAAGTTTTGGGATTGGCACATCTGACTAGTTTACAGTAGCGTTGGATTTCACTAAAAACTGCAGATTTTTTGTATCTTGCTACTTGCTACACTACATTGTTCAAAATAGTGCACTACACTACATTGTTCGAAATAGCACGCTACACTACATAGTACATACTACTGTAAAAAGTAGCGAGTACTGTAGTTTCACTGCTTGTAGCCTGTGACTTCTGACCCTGATAATTGTTATGTAAGTGCATAGGAATGATAGGAATTTTTATCATGCTTGTATACCAAATTTCTTTTTAAAAGTAAATAACATTGAAACTTCACAACAAAGAATTTTGATGATTAATAAATTGCACCAACAGACTTGAAAAGGGGGAAAACTTATATCCTGATTATATTGCAGATTAATGTAGTTTAGTGGGTATAAATAATTAACTTACTTTTCCAATGGCAAGAGGATTGTCCAACTTGGAATCTAAGTTGTACCATGTACCACTTATTTCTCGGACAGCAATCCAATGTTTTCTATTTAGCCTTAAAGGAAGAAACTTCATCTCACTAGGGATATTTAGAATCAAACCTTCTATCTTGGTAAAATCAATATTACTAGGATCTCTAAAAATAAAAAATGCATAATAAAATACACAATAGAATATGCCAATAGTATACAAAAATAAAACAATTACACATAAGAAAAAATAAGAAATAATGTTTGTAAAATCTTGGTTTTTTAATTTTGAGTGTCAAAAGATTAAAGTTCTAGTAAATTAGACACCATGCTTCATGAAAATAGGTTTCTTTTATGGATAATGTGTAAGCTGTGATATCTTTCAAACTATTTAACAGCAAAAGGTAGCCTGCCTAAATTTTTATTGCTCTTAACTACAGATTTTTTTTAATCTAAAAAAAAAGTACTTCTTTGTTATGTTGTGTCGTACCTAAAACTTCCTTAGGCAGACACAAACACGTGGTAGAAAAAAAACAATCTCCAAAAAAATCAAATCTTTTATATATAATGAAATTAATGGTGAATAAAGGAAGCCTTGATCGTATAGAAATTTTGAACTTATTCACACAGATAAACCTAAATAAGGTACGAAACATAATTTGCTGCTGTAGAAAAAAATAGAAAAGCAAATAGAGATTTCCTTTGTAAATTGAAAATTAAGATTTATTAAAAGTTAAAGAAACAATAGTTTAAAGAAACAAATAAAAAATACATCGTGGAATCTTATTACAGACATATTTCCTTTTAACATGAATAGCTTGATTTATGACTATTGAATTAAATATTCAGCAAAACATTACATGGAGAATTATTTACAATTGTCTGATTACTTTTAGCATGCTTTGTTTATTTAATGGAAATATTTTTTTCTCCGGAGAAATAAAAAAAAAAGGTAATATTCTCACCACGTGGTCGACCACAACTCTAACTTATCATGAAATCTCTATCAAGTAATTAGGCACATATTCGGTGATTCTGTCTCTCCTTCTTTCCATCATAATTGAACCTCTGAGACTCATTTCCGATAACCATCGCTCTTTCTACCGCCTTTGTTCGTCGAAAACGCCGAAGTCACGATAACCAGCCAGACTCCGCTCGCCCTTTTCTCCAACCTTCCGATCGTCGAAGCCGTCCCAAAAAAGTCCTCTCTCCGTCAGTCGCCGGTCCTTTTATCCTCTTGCCGTCGTACACCTTCGCTCACGCCGCGGCAAATAATCCGATGGCGCGCCAAAGATGATGATCTTTCAATTTGTTGATTAATTTAAAAACATTCCAAAATTTGCTTATCGATGTACAGTTTATATTTTACATATTTTCTTTTACAATAAATTCTAATTTTAAAATGGAGTAAAAACACCTATAAAAACGTGGTCCGATTGCTGCGGAAGAATACACAAAACATCGTTACATCGGCACCACGTGCTTCGTAAAAAAAATGAAATTATAGATATACAATTTTTAACAGAACATCTCTAAAAACCTTTAAAATAATAATATTTTTACATTTAAATACGTATTTTCAAGGATAAATTATGAACCAAAATTAACTTTAGCTATTTTTTTTTTTATACATTTGAAGTATTATTAACTTGAATTTTTATTCATTATATTCATAATTATTCGAGGAAAAGGTTTTTTCATCGGCGGGCGCCGAGCCAATACAAAAAAAATCTCCTCAAAACGTTATTGAACACAACAAAATTTAAAATGATATAATATGGAGCAATTTGCAATAAATTGTCTGACAGAAAAATTAGAGCAGACCTGCCAACCTTTAAAAATGAGAAATAGTAGCACACCAAATTCAAATTTATCTGGAGGTTGGTTGGTTGGTTTGTGGCTGTTTTTTTATGCTGCAAATTTTAAGCGAACAAATACTAATCAATTAAACGCATGTGTATATGCATCAGGGGTGATTCTGAGTAAAAAAAAAAAAAATTCTGAAATTCACAACAAATTTTCTGAAAGGTTACAAGGGGGGGGAGGGGGAATCCACTCCCGGCACTAACTGTTATTTTTCTGCGATCTTTTGACGAAATTTGTCATTTTTCTGCGATCCTTTTCACGAAATTACCGTTTTTCTGCAATCCTTTTGACGAAATTTGCCGTTTTTACGCGATTCTTTTGACGAAATTTGCCGTTTTTTCGCGATCCTTTTAACGAAATTTGCCGTTTTTTCGCGATCCTTTTGACGAAATTTGCCGTTTTTTCGCGATCCTTTTGACAAAATTTGCCGTTTTTTCGCAATCCTTTTGCCGAAATTTGCCGTTTTTTCGAGATCCTTTTGACGAAATTTGCCGTTTTTTCGCGATCCTTTTGACGAAATTTGCCGTTTTTCCCGATCCTTGGACCGAAATTTGACGTTTTTTCACGATCCTTTTGACGAAATTTGCCGTTTTTTCGCGATCCTTTGACGAAATTTGCCGTTTTTTCGCGATCCTTTGACGAAATTTGCCGTTTTTTCGCGATCCTTCGACGAAATTTGCCGTCTTTTCGCGATCCTTTTGACGAAATTTGCCGTTTTTCCCGATCCTTTGGACGAAATTTGCCGTTTTTTCACGATCCTTTTGACGAAATTTGCCGTTTTTTCACGATCCTTTTGACGAAATTTGCCGCTTTTTCGCGATCCTTTTGACGAAATTTACCGTTTTTTCGCGATCCTTCGACGAAATTTGCCGTTTTTTCGCGATCCTTTTGACGAAATTTGCCGTTTTTCCCGATCCTTTGGACGAAATTTGCCGTTTTTTCGCGATCCTTTTGACGAAATTTGCCGTTTTTCCCGATCCTTTGGACGAAATTTGCCGTTTTTTCGCGATCCTTTTGACGAAATTTGACGTTTTTTCGCGATCCTTTTGACGAAATTTGACGTTTTTCCCGATCCTTTGACCGAAATTTGACGTTTTTTCGCGATCCTTTTGACGAAATTTGACGTTTTTTCGCGATCCTTTTGACGAAATTTGACGTTTTTCCCGATCCTTTGACCGAAATTTGACGTTTTTTCATGATCCTTTGACGAAATTTGCCGTTTTTTCGCGATCCTTTGACGAAATTTGCCGTTTTTTCGCGATCCTTTGACGAAATTTGCCGTTTTTTCGCGATCCTTTGACGAAATTTGCCGTTTTTTCGCGATCCTTTGACGAAATTTGCCGTTTTTTTCGCGATCCTTTGACGAAATTTGCCGTTTTTTCGCGATCCTTCGACGAAATTTGCCGTTTTTTCGCGATCCTTCGACGAAATTTGCCGTTTTTTCGCGATCTTTTTGACGAAATTTGCCGTTTTTCCCGATCCTTTGGACGAAATTTGCCGTTTTTTCACGATCCTTTTGACGAAATTTGCCGTTTTTTCGATATACTTTGACGAAATTTGCCGTTTTTTCGCGATCCTTCGACGAAATTTGCCATTTTTTCGCGATCCTTTTGACGAAATTTGTCGTTTTTCCTGATCCTTTGGACGAAATTTGCCGTTTTTTCGCGATCCTTTGACGAAATTTGCCGTTTTTTCGCGATCCTTCGACGAAATTTGCCGTTTTTTCGCGATCCTTTTGACGAAATTTGACGTTTTTTCGCGATCCTTTTGACGAAATTTGACGTTTTTCCCGATCCTTTGACCGAAATTTGACGTTTTTTCATGATCCTTTGACGAAATTTGCCGTTTTTTCGCGATCCTTTGACGAAATTTGCCGTTTTTTCGCGATCCTTTGACGAAATTTGCCGTTTTTTTCGCGATCCTTTGACGAAATTTGCCGTTTTTTCGCGATCCTTTGACGAAATTTGCCGTTTTTTCGCGATCCTTCGACGAAATTTGCCGTTTTTTCGCGATCTTTTTGACGAAATTTGCCGTTTTTCCCGATCCTTTGGACGAAATTTGCCGTTTTTTCACGATCCTTTTGACGAAATTTGCCGTTTTTTCGATATACTTTGACGAAATTTGCCGTTTTTTCGCGATCCTTCGACGAAATTTGCCGTTTTTTCGCGATCTTTTTGACGAAATTTGCCGTTTTTCCCGATCCTTTGGACGAAATTTGCCGTTTTTTCACGATCCTTTTGACGAAATTTGCCGTTTTTTCGATATACTTTGACGAAATTTGCCGTTTTTTCGCGATCCTTCGACGAAATTTGCCATTTTTTCGCGATCCTTTTGACGAAATTTGTCGTTTTTCCTGATCCTTTGGACGAAATTTGCCGTTTTTTCGCGATCCTTTGACGAAATTTGCCGTTTTTTCGCGATCCTTCGACGAAATTTGCCGTTTTTTCGCGATCCTTTTGACGAAATTTGACGTTTTTTCGCGATCCTTTTGACGAAATTTGACGTTTTTTCGCAATCCTTTTGCCGAAATTTGCCGTTTTTTCGAGATCCTTTTGACGAAATTTGCCGTTTTTTCGCGATCCTTTTGACGAAATTTGCCGTTTTTTCGCGATCCTTTTAACGAAATTTGCCGTTTTTTCGCGATCCTTTTGACGAAATTTGCCGTTTTTTCGCGATCCTTTTGACGAAATTTGCCGTTTTTTCGCGATCCTTTTGACAAAATTTGCCGTTTTTTCGCAATCCTTTTGCCGAAATTTGCCGTTTTTTCGCGATCCTTTTGACGAAATTTGCCGTTTTTCCCGATCCTTGGACCGAAATTTGACGTTTTTTCACGATCCTTTTGACGAAATTTGCCGTTTTTTCGCGATCCTTTGACGAAATTTGCCGTTTTTTCGCGATCCTTTGACGAAATTTGCCGTTTTTTCGCGATCCTTCGACGAAATTTGCCGTCTTTTCGCGATCCTTTTGACGAAATTTGCCGTTTTTCCCGATCCTTTGGACGAAATTTGCCGTTTTTTCACGATCCTTTTGACGAAATTTGCCGTTTTTTCACGATCCTTTTGACGAAATTTGCCGCTTTTTCGCGATCCTTTTGACGAAATTTACCGTTTTTTCGCGATCCTTCGACGAAATTTGCCGTTTTTTCGCGATCCTTTTGACGAAATTTGCCGTTTTTCCCGATCCTTTGGACGAAATTTGCCGTTTTTTCGCGATCCTTTTGACGAAATTTGCCGTTTTTCCCGATCCTTTGGACGAAATTTGCCGTTTTTTCGCGATCCTTTTGACGAAATTTGACGTTTTTTCGCGATCCTTTTGACGAAATTTGACGTTTTTCCCGATCCTTTGACCGAAATTTGACGTTTTTTCGCGATCCTTTTGACGAAATTTGACGTTTTTTCGCGATCCTTTTGACGAAATTTGACGTTTTTCCCGATCCTTTGACCGAAATTTGACGTTTTTTCATGATCCTTTGACGAAATTTGCCGTTTTTTCGCGATCCTTTGACGAAATTTGCCGTTTTTTCGCGATCCTTTGACGAAATTTGCCGTTTTTTCGCGATCCTTTGACGAAATTTGCCGTTTTTTCGCGATCCTTTGACGAAATTTGCCGTTTTTTTCGCGATCCTTTGACGAAATTTGCCGTTTTTTCGCGATCCTTCGACGAAATTTGCCGTTTTTTCGCGATCCTTCGACGAAATTTGCCGTTTTTTCGCGATCTTTTTGACGAAATTTGCCGTTTTTCCCGATCCTTTGGACGAAATTTGCCGTTTTTTCACGATCCTTTTGACGAAATTTGCCGTTTTTTCGATATACTTTGACGAAATTTGCCGTTTTTTCGCGATCCTTCGACGAAATTTGCCATTTTTTCGCGATCCTTTTGACGAAATTTGTCGTTTTTCCTGATCCTTTGGACGAAATTTGCCGTTTTTTCGCGATCCTTTGACGAAATTTGCCGTTTTTTCGCGATCCTTCGACGAAATTTGCCGTTTTTTCGCGATCCTTTTGACGAAATTTGACGTTTTTTCGCGATCCTTTTGACGAAATTTGACGTTTTTCCCGATCCTTTGACCGAAATTTGACGTTTTTTCATGATCCTTTGACGAAATTTGCCGTTTTTTCGCGATCCTTTGACGAAATTTGCCGTTTTTTCGCGATCCTTTGACGAAATTTGCCGTTTTTTTCGCGATCCTTTGACGAAATTTGCCGTTTTTTCGCGATCCTTTGACGAAATTTGCCGTTTTTTCGCGATCCTTCGACGAAATTTGCCGTTTTTTCGCGATCTTTTTGACGAAATTTGCCGTTTTTCCCGATCCTTTGGACGAAATTTGCCGTTTTTTCACGATCCTTTTGACGAAATTTGCCGTTTTTTCGATATACTTTGACGAAATTTGCCGTTTTTTCGCGATCCTTCGACGAAATTTGCCGTTTTTTCGCGATCTTTTTGACGAAATTTGCCGTTTTTCCCGATCCTTTGGACGAAATTTGCCGTTTTTTCACGATCCTTTTGACGAAATTTGCCGTTTTTTCGATATACTTTGACGAAATTTGCCGTTTTTTCGCGATCCTTCGACGAAATTTGCCATTTTTTCGCGATCCTTTTGACGAAATTTGTCGTTTTTCCTGATCCTTTGGACGAAATTTGCCGTTTTTTCGCGATCCTTTGACGAAATTTGCCGTTTTTTCGCGATCCTTCGACGAAATTTGCCGTTTTTTCGCGATCCTTTTGACGAAATTTGACGTTTTTTCGCGATCCTTTTGACGAAATTTGACGTTTTTCCCGATCCTTTGACCGAAATTTGACGTTTTTTCATGATCCTTTGACGAAATTTGCCGTTTTTTCGCGATCCTTTGACGAAATTTGCCGTTTTTTCGCGATCCTTTGACGAAATTTGCCGTTTTTTTCGCGATCCTTTGACGAAATTTGCCGTTTTTTCGCGATCCTTTGACGAAATTTGCCGTTTTTTCGCGATCCTTCGACGAAATTTGCCGTTTTTTCGCGATCTTTTTGACGAAATTTGCCGTTTTTCCCGATCCTTTGGACGAAATTTGCCGTTTTTTCACGATCCTTTTGACGAAATTTGCCGTTTTTTCGATATACTTTGACGAAATTTGCCGTTTTTTCGCGATCCTTCGACGAAATTTGCCGTTTTTTCGCGATCCTTTTGACGAAATTTGTCGTTTTTCCCGATCCTTTGGACGAAATTTGCCGTTTTTTCGCGATCCTTTGACGAAATTTGCCGTTTTTTCGCGATCCTTTGACGAAATTTGCTGTTTGTTCGCGATCCTTCGACGAAATTTGCCGTTTTTTCGCGATCCTTTTGACGAAATTTGCCGCTTTTTCACGATCCTTTTGACGAAATTTGCCGTATTTTCGCGATCCTTTGACGAAATTTGCCGTTTTTTCGCGATCCTTTGACGAAATTTGCCGTTTTTTCACGATCCTTTTGACGAAATTTGCCGTTTTTTCGATATACTTTGACGAAATTTGCCGTTTTTTCGCGATCCTTCGACGAAATTTGCCGTTTTTTCGCGATCCTTTTGACGAAATTTGTCGTTTTTCCCGATCCTTTGGACGAAATTTGCCGTTTTTTCGCGATCCTTTGACGAAATTTGCCGTTTTTTCACGATCCTTTTGACGAAATTTGCCGCTTTTTCGCGATCCTTTGACGAAATTTGCCGTTTTTTCGCGATCCTTTGAGGAAATTTGCCGTTTTTTCGCGATACTTTGACGAAATTTGTAGTTTTTCGTGATACTTTGATATTTTTGATTTCGTGATGATTGAGCATATGTGGTTTTTTTCGCGATCCTTTGACGAAATATGTGGTTTTTTCGCGATCATTTGACAAAATTTGCCGTTTTTTTTCACGATCTTTTGACGAAATTTATAGTTTTTCGCGATTTTTTGACGAAATTTGCCGTTTTTTCGCGATCCTTTTGACGAAATTTGACGTTTTTCGTGATACTTTGACAAAATATGTGGTTTTTTTCGCGATCCTTTGACAAAATATGTGGTTTTTTCGCGATCCTTTGACAAAATTTGCCGTTTTTTCACGATCTTTTGACGAAATTTATAGTTTTTCGCGATTTTTTGACGAAATATGCGGTTTTTTCGCGATCCTTTCACGAAATTTGCGTTTCTTTGCGCGATCCTGTGACGAAATTTGCGTGATCATGTGACAAAATTTGCGTTTACGAGCGATCCTGTGACGAAATTTGCGTTTCTTTTTTTTGCAAAAAATCGTAGTTTTAGACAGATTTTCGTAGCATCGTAGTTTTTGGCTCAAAATCATAGTAACTACGATTTTTTCGTAGCAGTTGGCAGCTCTGTTAGAGACATCTTACAGTTAGAAAAAGTAACAATGTAAATAAAACAACCTAAAGAAATCATAACCCCATTTATTTATTAATTTAATTAATTACCTTTTAATATTTATTTAATTATTTATTTTAAAAAAAACCCAAATTATCAACATTTTTTTTAAAACTTATTTAACAAAATCCAAATTATCAACATAACACATTACATATCCGTCCCCTCAAAAAAATTTTATTGCCAAAGAAAATTTTTTGTAAGCAAGAGAAAAAGAAACAGGCCCTCACTAAAAAACCGCATGTTGCATGGGAAAAACTTGTAACTAAGATTGAAAATTATCTCCCAACCTCCACTGTCACCAAAACCTATGAAATCAGGATTCAGACAACCCTACAAAGCATTATTAAGAACAATTCATTATGGTTTTTTCGTTGCCAGTTGGAATGTTAAGATGTATACAATTAATATCACATATTCATACAATAAATAGTAAGTTTGTTTGACATGATTAACATAAAGTTTGATCCTGATTACAACACACTTTGCAATTTTTTACACAAATTATACAATACAATACAAAAATGTAAAGCAAAAGATATATACAACACAATGAAACATGTATTCGACATAAATGAAAAAAAAATTTATTGTTTCACAACAAAACCGTGAGTGTCTCTGGGACGCAACTGATAATCACTGACCACTGTGGACCTATTCTGACCAGAATTTTGCCGAGATCCCGACTGTGAAGGTAAGTCCATATTTATGTCAACAATATCAGTATTAACATTAGTATTTTGTATATGATTATCATTGTTACTAATATCACTGTTATATATCAAATCAAAAACTGGATGTTGAATAGTAACCTCTTCTACCTGAGAATCCCCAACATCCCTAACATCCATATCATCTGTGTTTTGATTTGTGTCCTGTTCCCTGTTATTAATCTCTTTCTCAAAAAGTGCAGGAAATATAATTCTTTCAGTGATTTTAGACAATCTATCTACATGTACTAATTGTTCATCTTTGGGGTTTTGTATGTGTACAATTTTGAAATTGACTGTATTAGTCTGTTGAGTGATACGGTAAGGCCCTTTATTAAACTGTGAAAGCTTTTTGCTAGCCCCTGGTTTAACTACTGGCGTGTATAAAAGTACCAAGTCCCCCACTTGTAAATTTTTATCTGTGGCAAACTTTAATCTATACTCCTCCTGTTTTTCTGCAGCTTTAGTTAAATTTTGCTTAACAACGCGAAAAACTTTGCCCAATCTTAAATGTAAGTCTTCACTAAGCTCACGGGTATCTGCATAAGATCGTTGAATGGGTTTGGTTATGAGGTCAACAGGTAAAAGTAAATCCCTACCGTAAACTAAATGTGCTGGGGTATCACCTATAGCAGCGTGATAAGCTGTTCTGTAAGCCAATAGTGCAAAATGTAAAACTTTGTCCCAATCTTCATTTGAACCGTCTACTAAGTGTTTCAACATATTAACTATAGTGCCATTGGCCCGTTCCACCACCCCATTAGCACTCGGATGATAACTAGTCGTTGTGTGCTTTTTGATGTGAAGCTTCTCATATACTTTTGAGATTGCTTCAGATAGGAATGATTTTCCTTTGTCAGATGTGAGGTGTTCCGGAACCCCATGAGTAGAAATGAATTTTTCTAGCACAGATATTATAGTTTCAGATAATAAATTGGGTACAGGATATGCCTCAGCCCATCTTGTAAAATAATCTGTCATTACAATAATGTGTCTGTTTCCCTCTGCTGTAGTACTTAATGGACCTACTGCATCAATTGCTATTTTTTCAAAAGGACGCGAAGTAATTTCAACTCTCTGTAAAGGAGCTTTTTGTTTAGATTTGTATCCTTTTCTGATAGCACATTGAACACAAGATTTAACGTAATTGAGTGTATGTTTATACTGTCCCCACCAAAAATAATTTTTCTTTGTTTTAATTAGTGTTCTTTTAAATGCAGGATGTGCTGAAGTGACTGAGTCATGAGCTAAATTTAAGATATGAGAAATTAGGGTTTTAGGTATAACTAATTTAGTGTGATTGTCATTATATGAATCTCTTTTGTTAATGCAATATAGTAATTTATCCTTTAAAAAGAAAGTTAAGTCATTTACTTGTACCTCTTGCATATCGTGCAATTGGTCAATTATGTCTTTACACTTAGCATCTTCATTTTGTGAAGATCTAATAAATTCTGTTGAAAAATTTGAATTAGCATTTACTTCTTGTATCACATTTACATTTCTGGACAGTACATCAGCTGGTACGTTGCATTTTCCTGGAGTGTGACAATATTTTATATTATAATTTTGTAGTGCAAGAGCCCAACGGGAAACCCGACTACTGTCTTGGATTCTCAATACCTGTGAAATTGCCTGCTGGTCACAATATAGTGTAAATTCCCTCCCATAAAGATAATGTCTAAAATTACTAATTCCCCAAACTACACCTAGCAGTTCTCTTTCAAAAGTACTATATCTCGTCTCGGCATCCTTTAAGGTCCTGCTAGCATATGCGACTGGATGTAAATCCCCTGACTCATCTTTTTGGCTAAGGACTGCACCTAATGCAAAACCAGAGGCATCTGTGTGTAAAAAGAAGGGTTGCTCAACATCAGGCAGTAATAAACAAGGGTAAGAAGTCAAACACTGCTTTAACTTGTTAAACGCTGAATTTGCTTCCTGACTCCATACGAAAGGAGTTTTCAATTTAGTTAACTCTGTTAAAGGTTTTGCAATGTCAGCAAAATGATCAATAAATTTTCTGTAAAAATTACATATACCTATAAAACTACGTACAGCTTTTTTGTTTTTTGGAATGGGAAAGTTTTCAACAGCTTTTACATTTCTTTCATCTGGAGAGACTGCCCCATCTTTAATTTGGAACCCCAGGTAAGTGATTGACTTTTTTGCTATTTGACATTTTTCAGGATTAATTTTCAGGTTGTGAGAATTGAGTCTTTTAAACACCATATCTAATTTTTTAATGTGCTCTTCGAAAGTAGTAGAACCAATAATTATGTCATCGATGTAAGTATTAGTATCTAAACCTAATAAAATCGTAGCAACTAGCCTTTGAAAAGAAGCGGCGGCATTAACTAGGCCCTGTGGCTATCTCGTCCACTCGAATAAACCAAATTCTGTACAAAAGGCAGTTTTATATCTGTCTTCAGGATGTAATTCCATCTGCCAATATCCTGAGCACAAATCTAACGATGTATAAAAATGTGCACCATTTATCTAATAAATCAGAAATATGGGGAAGTGGAAACGGTAAAGGCTTAGTTTTTAGATTTAACTTTCTGTAGTCGCAAACTAATCTATATGAACCATTTTTCTTTTTTACCAAAATTACTGGGGATGCGTAAGGAGAATCAGAGGGTGTAATTATGTTTGCTTCAAGTAAATCATCAATTTGTTGTTTGAGTTCATTTCTTAGGGTATATGGAGTTCTATACGGTTTAGAGCGAACAGGTATATCATCCGTAAGGTAGATTCGATGATTGGTTGTGTTACAACCTGTTAAGTCTTTGACCGACTGTGCAAAAATTGCTTTATTTTTGTTTATTACTTCCATGACTGCTTGTTTTTGTGATTCATTTAAATGGTCTAAATCAAATTTTTTTCCACAAGGATTAAATTCAGTTATTTCATTCTCTACTTCCAAATTGTTTACAGTCGTCTTCTGTACATGGACTGCTTCCACAAACTCAATTTTGGCTATCTGACAATTTTTGTTGATATGAATTTTCCTATCTGTAACATTTGCTATCTTAATCCATAAGTCCTTGTTTCCCTCATAGTTATAAATCCCATTAGCCACTAACCACGAATTATTTAAAGATTTATCTGATGGTTGAATAAAAATTAAGTTTTGAGATTGTGGTAGGCCATTTATTTTAATTTTGATGAATTGTTCGGTTCTAGGCTCAATAACATTTTTATGTATCGTGCTTCCTATACCTTTGAATTTATGTAAATTAATTTAATTAATTTCTGTGTTTTTTAGATTGTTCCAAAGTATTGTGTGATTTAAATATTTTAGAGTTTCATTTCTATAATCAATTATAATATTATAGGACTTTAAAAATTCTGATCCAAGAATTGCACTATAACCTGCTTTTAGGCTGTTACTAATGAAAAAGGTTACATCGAATTTAACTTCTTGATCAGTTAGAGAGATTTTAATTTTCTTATCTAAACCCATGACATCGTTGTTGACACCAACAACTTGCAATGCGCACGGCTCACATTTATTGACCCAATCTGGTAAATTTTGCTCCAAAAATTCATGAGAAATCAAATTTATTGCAGCTCCCGAATCGACAAGACAATTTATTTTCCTTTTATTAAATTGGAGTGTAATTATCGGCAGTTGTCCGACATTTGCATCAATGGTGTCGATGCGTACCGTTTGAGGGGGAGAATCCAAAGCCGGTGGTACATCTCCGGTTTGCCCCCTTACTGGTTTAAAGTCTCTTTATTTGAATTCTGTGTCTCTTCTTTTAACAAGGGACAATGTCTTTTTACATGTCCAGGTTGATTGCAAAGAAAGCAGGTGATATTTCTCCTAGGGCGATTGTACCTACCCCCATAGTTTGAAGGACCTGCATTGAAATTTTGGAAACCATGTCCTTGTGATTGAGACTGTGTGACTTGTAATAAGGTTTGTACTTGATTACTCAATTCTGCAATTTTTTTGTCACTGTCACTGACCACTTGTTTTATTAGCCCCTTTATTTCCTGTAATTCATTTGATGAATTACTAGTGGCCTGGGCCACATTTATTGATGTCTGTGTGTGATCATATTCAACACACTTCTCATGGCATAATGCCAACTCCCATACTTGTTGATAAGTTTTTGGGGAATGAGGCATGACAAATTTTCGCACTTCTGGTTGTAAACCCTGAAGACATTTTTATACTAGCATCTTTTCTCTGAGAATTTCTTGGTCTGCGAAACATTTGTACGACAGTCCCAAAACCCGAGATAAAAATGCCTTATTAGACTCCCTAGGTGCTTGTCTCGCCATTGTAAACTCTTCTAAATGGTGGGCTTCGTCTACCGATTTACCGAAACGACTCACCAGGGCTTCTCTCAAAATTTGGAAATTTTGTGTTGCTTTTAGGTGAGGTTGTGATTTAATAAACTTTTGAGCCTCACCTATGCACTTCACTTTAATGGCGAAACCGCATTGCGTTTCCTGCCATCCAGCAAAATCCCTAATTTCGATAATTTTGTCTATGAAGTCTGTAACGGTTATGTCGGGGTTCTCTCCTGAAAAATTTGGAATGTTAGAAAGAAATTGGTTAAAATTAAAAGTTAAGTTTGGGACCGGAGACACTTGCCCTTGTACATTTCTTATCTGATGGTCTGAATCCTTGATTGGTGACAAAACTGGCGGGGATAACATATCATTAAGTGACATATTTGTGCTTTTATTATTAGAAGACTCTTTCTCATTTTTCTCATTATTCCCAATCCCTACAACTTGCTCAGTATTCTGGGTAACCCCCGACCCATCCTGGCTGACCTCTTTTTCTGGTACCTCAGAATCATTAGTCATGATTATACACAAATTATAAAAATCCCTTCCAAAATAATATATGCTATCACAAACAATTATCAAATATCAAAGAAAAAATTTACAATAAAATCCTCATGCAACATGTGAGAGAAAAAGTATTAAAAGAAAAATATTTATAAACATCATATTAAAGTTCACATTTCCACAACATGTAAAAAAAATTCCTAAACAAATTAGCTCCATGTACAATAATTTCTATCATCCACAGCAGCAAAAGGACGCTAAAAAAACCCAACAGGTGATGGCGCCGAAATTGGCACAAAATCGCGGAACCGAAAAAAAAAAAAATGCCGCGACCCCAAAACGGCAAAGGTCACTAGGCACCAAAAATGTGTTGTGTCGTACCTAAAACTTCCTTAGGCAGACACAAACACGTGGTAGAAAAAAAACAATCTACCAAAAAAATCAAATCTTTTATATATAATGAAATTAATGGTGAATAAAGAAAGCCTTGATCGTATAGAAATTTTGAACTTATTCACACAGAAAAACCTAAATAAGGGACGAAACATAATTTGCTGCTGTAGAAAAAAATAGAGAAGCAAATAGAGATTTCCTTTGTAAATTGAAAATTAAGATTTATTAAAAGTTAAAGAAACAGTAGTTTAAAGAAACAAATAAAAAATACATCGTGGAATCTTATTACAGACATATTTCCTTTTAACATGAATAGCTTGATTTATGACTATTGAATTAAATATTCAGCAAAACATTACATGGAGAATTATTTACAATTGTCTGATTACTTTTAGCATGCTTTGTTTATTTAATGGAAACATTTTTTTCTCCGGAGAAATAAAAAAAAAAAGGTAATATTCTCACCACGTGGTCGACCACAACTCTAACTTATCATGAAATCTCTATCAAGTAATTAGGCACATATTCGGTGATTCTGTCTCTCCTTCTTTCCATCATAATTGAACCTCTGAGACTCATTTCCGATAACCATCGCTCTTTCTACCGCCTTTGTTCGTTGAAAACGCCGAAGTCACGATAACCAGCCAGACTCCGCTCGCCCTTTTCTCCAACCTTCCGATCGTCGAAGCCGTCCCAAAAAAGTCCTCTCTCCGTCAGTCGCCGGTCCTTTTATCCTCTTGCCGTCGTACACCTTCGCTTCACGCCGCGGCAAATAATCCGATGGCGCGCCAAAGATGATGATCTTTCAATTTGTTGATTAATTTAAAAACATTCCAAAATTTGCTTATCGATGTACAGTTTATATTTTACATATTTTCTTTTACAATAAATTCTAATTTTAAAATGGAGTAAAAACACCTATAAAAACGTGGTCCGATTGCCGAGGAAGAATACACAAAACATCGTTACATCGGCACCACGTGCTTCGTAAAAAAAAATGAAATTATAGATATACAATTTTTAACAGAACATCTCTAAAAACCTTTAAAATAATAATATTTTTACATTTAAATACGTATTTTCAAAGATAAATTATGAACCAAAATTAACTTTAGCTATTTTTTTTTTTATACATTTGAAGTATTATTAACTTGAATTTTTATTCATTATATTCATAATTATTCGAGGAAAAGGTTTTTCCATCGGCGGGCGCCGAGCCAATACAAAAAAAATCTCCTCAAAACGTTATTGAACACAACAAAATTTAAAATGATATAATATGGAGCAATTTGCAATAAATTGTCTGACAGAAAAATTAGAGACATCTTACAGTTAGAAAAAGTAACAATGTAAACAAAACAACCTAAAGAAATCATAACCCCATTTATTTATTAATTTAATTAATTACCTTTTAATATTTATTTAATTATTTATTTAAAAAAAACCCCAAAATTATCAACATTTTTTTTTTTTTTTTTTAACTTATTTAACAAAATCCAAATTATCAACATAACAGTTATAGAGGCTTTGGTGCGAGAGAGAAAACAATAACATTGAATTTAGTGAGAAAGGCAAAATTTTCAAAATCACTTTCTGGCAACCTTTATTAACATTTTTAAAAATGTCAACAGATTGTTATATCTTTATTTAGCCAGGCTTCGCTCAACTAGGCAGTCATTTTGAAGGCCTTGCTACCTTGGCAGCATATAGCCCAAGCTTCATCTGATTTTCCAGTTGCATTTTCAAAACAAATGTAGTGGTGGGACTGCCTTCTCATCCCAAAAGATTTCATCTTAAAATGCTTGACAGAATTCTATAGTGTTTGTCTGCTCAGGAGGCACAGGGGTCAAATTTTTAATTAAGAATCCCTTTACATGTGCGTATGCTAGAAAAATTATCCTAAAAATTTTCATCTTAAAACAAAAATATAAACATAGTAGAACCTGAGATACATTTTTGGTCCACCCACCAGCCCACAAGTTTTTAACTAAGAAACATTTAACCCGTGCCTATATTAAAAAATTTACTATCTCATAAAATTTCACAATTTTTGCATCCCTGGGGAAAGGAGAAGAGGGATACAATTTTCAATTACAAATTTTTTCACCTGTGCATATGTTAAAAAAATTTATCCTCCAAAATTTCACGAATAGAGACTACCTGATTCAAGAAGTACCAGATTTAACAATATATATCTAAAATTACAGATATACCTACATCTCATAGTTCCTTATCATTATGAACAGAAGGAAAAAAAAAAGAAATTAAGTTAGATGATATGGCAAGTAGTTTATTTATATGCTATACAATAAGAATAATCTAATATGTATAAATTACTTAGCGCAAAATGCAGATCAAAATTTTTTGATGCTGCCATCTAGTGAGATAATATTAAAGCTATGTATTTCTAGTACAAGATAGTTTTTATGATTCGTTTAAAGAAGAAATATTTATTTATAATAATTTTATTTAATATTATAATTATTGAAATGTATTGAATACCATTTTATCAACCCCATTTATTCTTTAACACCAAATAATCAAAAACAATAAATTTAGAATTTGAATAATATTTTCAATTTATAAATCATTAGTAGCAGAATTATAAATAGCAGAGATGCTCCAATACAGCACTGCACACATTAGAACCTAAAACTCTAGCTAAAAATATCTACTATGAAAAGTTAAAAAAAACCATCAATATTATTTAACTTAACCCTTTCAGTGTGGAATTTTTTTGGGCAGTTTAATGCTGTTATGCATCTATTCAGAATGCATCTTTAATAAATCCTTAAGTTAAAGCTTTCTTAAATAAGTTTAAAGTAAAGGCATTTAGTTTTGCATCGATGCATTTCTGTTTTTCAACATCTCTTGAATAAGCATACTCATGTGTCTGAAACAGCTAATGTATCGTTCACGATCTTCAATTGAAAATACGTTACTTGGTAACAGTAAGTAACTGTGATTTCAGGATCGCGTTATTCACCGTAGTCGGCTAGTCACAACTTCCTGTGTAAATAGCCAATGGTGTTTCAGATACGAATTTTGTGGTAATTTTACCACATTCAGGTTCCGTATAGCGCAGTTTATTTTTTGTTTTCCCTTCTCTCTCCTTTTATTTATTTATTTTTTATTTGCCTGGCAGACTTTAATCATAGTTTTCCTTTTTGTTTAAAAATTATTATTTGATTAAGTTATCCTATTTAGCCCATCGGCTTCAAAACGTTTATTTAGTATTCTTTATTTTCAATTTCGTCTTTGTGACGTCAGGTTGATTTCATTTCATTTTTAACAAATCAGATTCATATTTTTTTTCCGTTTGTTTTAAATTTTAATTATACCCTCCCTTTGGCATATATTTAGCCCTATGTTGGCATTCCTTTATTTTTTTTTACATCTTCTCAATGAAGCTTCCGTGCGTGTATTGGCAGTTGTCATCTGTTTGGCGAGTTTTTCCATGTTACGGCAACCCTGTCCTTGCGCCAATGATAGGTTCACATTTCCTTTGAATTTCGGAGTTGTTCTTTTTGGTTTTGTTGTTGGAGATGGAGTGTATTATAAAATACGTAATTTTGTGTGTCATAGATGCATCATATACATATTAGATTATGTTATGTCAGCTTGTATATTGTAATAAGTATGATGTGGACCTCAATCTGGTTAATTTTGTCTTGTTCGTCGAATTTTCAAGAAAAAAATGTTTAAAATTCATCAGCTTTCCACTGGTTAGTTACGGGATGGAATTATTGATAAATTAACATATATATTGGTCCAGTCGAAGTGGATATAGCCAAACTAATATTGGCATATCACGTTAAAAATTCTCACAATTTGTATTAAGAAAATAGTGGTAGCAACATGAAGATTATTGATAAGTATAATTTTTCTTGTTCTTATTTGGTTTTACATCGCATTGATATACCTTTTTTTTTTACAAGTTAAATCTGTTTCTGTCGCACAAATAAAGCAATTGGTGTATTATATATAAAAAATATATTTTACTTAACCTTTTATTGTTATTCAGTGAACATATTTTTGAGGATAAAATATATCTATTTTCGTCAAAAGAAAAATAAACTGTTCCTATAGTTAATTAAGTCTCCCTTTTTTTTTAATGTAATGTTGTTGTTATTTTGTGGATAAAAATTAAAAAATATATTAATCAACTAAGTTATTTTTTTGAGCATAGAATCCTCTGAAGAAACAAAAATAGAAAATATATTCTGTGTGCTCAAATAATTAAAGATATATGTTCTTAAAAAAAATAAAGAACAGATACCTGGGTATACTAGAACATTATGAATTATAATGCAGCTCACCCTTTATTCTTTGAACTAAAAAAAAAAGAATTTAAATAAATCACAACACTTGGTGCCTTGGCCACTTTCTTTAGAGGATTTATTATTATTATTATTTGTGTGCAAATACTGAAGAATTTTTTTTTTTAAATGAAAACGAAAGTTGTTCTCATTGATGATGGAACATGGATTATTTTCCATTTCAAGATCATTTTACGTTTTTTTTTTGTGCCTGGCTTCTTAATAGAAAAATGTTCTTCCAATATTTTTTTTTAGAGAAAATTTGTTTATTTAGGCTGTGCTCTTGAATATAGTTGTGTTCTTAATAAATATACATATATGAAGTAGAACCGGTATTAATCTAAGTTTAAAAAAAAAAAAAAAAAAAAAATCTGAGTGTTTTATCTATATTTCTGTTTTAATTCACAAACTTTTTGCAACATGTCGAAATCCAAGAACACTATTAGTCTAAATATTCAACCATTTGATGGTAATCCATCTACTGTCGAATTTTTTTTCGACCAGCTTGAAGACATTCAACAGCTAAATAATTATAGCGAAAAAGAAATGCTAGCACTGTTTAAAACGAAACTCCTTGGCCCTGCTCTTCATTTTTATTTAGATTCACAATTTAATACTCAAACTAAAAAATTGGCAGACATAAAAACTGAATTTATCCAGTTTTTCGCTTCAAAGGAGAACAAAAATTTGGCCTTTCGTTCATTAGATAAGATGAAATTGGAACATAATGAATCAGTTAGAAATTTCTCATACCGATTAAACAAGAATCTAAAGTTAGCTCATCCAACAGTTGATGATGCTTCGCTCCAAATTTTGAAATTCACATATTTTATGAATGCTTTACCCAAAAATATTCACGTAAAATTATTAGAGGAAGGTATTTCTGACTTTACTAATGCTCTTTCAAGAGCTGAACAATTACAAAATATTTACAACTTCACTGAATCACCAACCACCCCTGCTCCTGTCACTTTACCTGTATATAATATGGAACATTCAAATAATTCGTTCCCTAATCCCGGTGCATCTGATTATAAACATTCTGAAACTAAAAATAAACGAAAGTCATTTTGTGATAGAAATTTCTCTTCCTATGGCAAACATCATCCAAAACAAAATGTTAACCAAATTACGTTTAAAAAACCATTCTATAAAAGAAATCTTCGTAATTCATTTCGTCATAGGACTGTAAATCAATGTGCTTTTTGTGGACGCCAGGGGCACTTAATGAAAACATGCTTTGAATTTAAAAATTTTGTTCAAAATATGAACCAGGCTAACTCTCATAATGGTGTTAACATGCTTCAAAATACTGCTAATGAATACCAAGCTAATCAACAAAATACTCATGAATATAATGATGGATTTTCTAAAGATAAGAGTTTAAACTAATGCAGGAGGCAGATCTATCTGGCACTCTGTCCTCCAATACTTCACATTTGCCAGAAAATACCTCAAAAACTCAATTATATAGAGTTACTTCTCAAGGAATTTTATCTTCTGAGAGTATACTTAAAAATGACCAATGTTTACCAAAAAATGGTATGCTCAAAGATGCAGAATCACAGACTATTTTTCAAAATGAAAATACTTATGATTATATTACGAATTCTGGCAATTGTTCTCAAGTCGATAACGCAAATACTTTAGTTGCTGAATCCCAAAATGATAGTGATGCCATTGAAAACTATGTAATTTATAGCACATTTAATTACAATGACTCTCTTCCTTGTATTACCTTAAATGTACAACATCATAATGTTATTTCTTTGTTAGACACTGGGTCTATTATTTCTTTAATTGATCAACAACATTTCAATATGTTAAAACCCACTATAAAATATAAATTTCTCTCTCGAAAAGTATCTATTTCGACCATAAACTCCCAAGTTGAATTTTTTGGATGCATTCGTTTGTCTTTCAAAATAGACAAATTGTTTTTCAATCATGTATTTTATATTACTAACATATGTAATAGAAATTTTGATATCATTTTGGGTTATGATTTTATTTGTAAATATGGTATTTCCATAACACCATCCTTTAATTCCATTCTACTGAAAGAAATTCTTGTTCCGTTAGTAAACAAACACCAGATATCCAATGATTCTCATATGGATCAGGCACAAGTATTTATGTGTCAAAAAAATGACGTTCCTAATACCTCTACTTGTACTATGGACCCTCAAAGTATAAATATGTCTGCACCAGTAAATGATTTTAGTGAACATCAGCAAACAAAAATTGACAGCTCTGGGATTGTTCATGAAAGTTCAAATTCCCCCCAAAATAAGTTAAAAATTTCAAACTTTCATAAAGTAACTATTCCAGCCAACACATGCATGTACATGCAAGCTCAATATTCTTCACAACCTGAGGAACATTTCATGTTTATTCCAACACTAAATAACCGTAATATTGTATTTATGGAATCTCTCCATTCCTTATCAGCCATAAAAAAAAATTCTTTTCTGATTGTAGTACAAAATATTTCAAACAAACCATTTCACCTCAACAAGGGAACTGTCTTGGGTGTATATGAAAATATTGATGAAAAAGATATTCAGCCTTACGATTTTAATGATGAAGCTGATGAAATGTGCAATTTAATCCAACCATCAGAAGACATTATAAAAATGAGAATAAATGATTTAAGTCCTACAGACTTTAAATTAGAACATCTTGATAGCAAACAAAAAGAGACTCTATTGTCCTTGCTATGTGGAAAAGCCCAAGCATTTTCGAAGTCTCTGCGTACTCTTGGTCATACTGACCTAGTCATTCCACAAATAAGTCTACTTAATTCGCATCCTATAAAATCTCTTCCATTTCCGGTGCCACAAGCATTAGAGGAAGAAGCCTTAAAACAGATTAATGAGATGTTAGAAGCTGATATCATTGAGCGTTCCAATTCATCTTGGGCATGTCCCATGTTATTGGTTAAAAAAAAGTCAGACCCATCAAAGCCTCAAAAATATAGACTCGCCTTAGACCTCCGTCTACTAAATGCTGTAATTATTCCATCTACCTATCCTTTACCTAAAATTCCAAATTTACTAGTTCAATTGTCTAAAAAGAATTTTTTTACAACGCTGGATCTCCCTTCTGCATATTGGCAAATAGCTATGCCCAAAGAGCTACAAGATAAAATGTCGTTCACAACTCCATTTGGCGTTTTTACCTATAAGCGATTAATGTTTGGTTTACGCACAGCAGCGTCTACATTCCAGCAACTTATTGACACGATAATTCAATTATCTGGTGTAGATGCTTATGCTTATCAAGACGATATTATTGTTGGAGCCAACTCATTTGAAGAAATGATCCATAATTTAAAATTACTTCTTGATACATTCATCAAATACAACATAACATTATCACCTGAGAAATGCTCATTTTTTCATACCAGCATAGACTTTTTAGGTTTCCACATTCAAGAGCATAAAATTTTTCCTATTTCCAGCAACATAATAAAAATTACATCTTTTCCTCATCCCAAAACCAAGCGACAAGTTAAAGCTTTCATTGGTGTATGTTCATTTTATCGATCACTTATTCCATACTTTGCAGATCTAATTAGCCCTCTACTCGAGTTAACAAAGCCAAAAACTAAGTTCAGTTGGCAATCTGTACATGAAAATGCCTTTCAAACAATACAATCATTATTTTTTAAGAAGCCCGTGTTAAATCTACCTAATTGGGATAAAGAATTTATTGTTAATACCGATGCTTCACAAACTGCGATTTCAGCTGTCCTCATGCAGGAACAAGATAATTTAAGGGTACCTATTTCATATTTTTCAAAGGCTTTGTCTGATGCTGAAAAAAAATTCCCTGCCATAAAATTGGAATTGTATGCATTATACAAGGGTATCACCTCATTCAAGTATTACCTTTTTGGAAGACATTTTCTCGTTCTATCTGATGCTAAACCACTTGACAACTACAAAAGTTCTTCTTCTCCTGCAGATGTCACGACCAGATGGCTCATGGAGCTCTCTCAATTTTCTTTTTCCTTTGCTCATATACCAGGCAAAGAAAATGTATTAGCGGACTTTCTTAGCAGAACTGCTCAACCACCTACACAGGACTTGACATCTAATCCTGAAATTATAAATTCTGAAGAAGTTCTACCAGTAACGATGAATATAAATGATCTACACGATGAAATAGATGGTCAACTTCAATCAATCAAATCACTAGTAGAATCACATCCCACAAAGCTGGATAAAGTACCACAGCAACAGGAAGATAAGTGCCAAATTAATTGCTTGTCACAGGCAAACTCATCTACTCAAGATCCATTATTAGAAATTTCAGATGCAACAATAGCAAGTGAACAAACTAAAGATTCAAATTTAAATAAAATAATACTTGATTTACAACAAAATATTAATCTCCAGAAACACAAGGGTTATTATATCAATCCAAATAACAATATTCTTTGCTACAATAATTTTTTTCCTGCTGAAGAAATTGATCTGCATCGTGCTGTCTTACCCACCTCATTGATTCCCAAAGCACTTACCATTGCTCATATTACTCATCCAGGAATAAACAAAACCTTACAGAACCTCCGAAAACGTTTCACATGGAAAACAATCATTGCTGATACTCAGAATTATATTAATTCATGTGAACTATGTCTTATTCACAAAAATCGCAAGAAGAAAATTGCTCCATTTATGGCTGCTCCTGTTCCAACTGCTCCAAATCAAAAAATATCATTAGATATTGTTGGTCCTCTCAATAATCACTCAAATGTCCTAACAATAATTGACCACTGTTCTCGTCATCTAGAATTGGCTACTCTTAATAATATCTCTGCTCCAACTGTGACCAATGTTCTTTTAAACTACATTGCTACCCATGGTAGACCTGATATAGTATTGACAGACAAAGGATCCCAGTTTACTAGTGACATATTCTCGTTTTTTAATAAAACATTAGGTATCAAGCTGAATCACATCACAGTGGCCCACCCAGCCGCAAATGGCCTTTCAGAGAGGGTGAATTCTCAAATCAAATCATCACTGAATACTATGACTTCACAAGGTTTTGACACCAAAACTGCTGCCAAGATACATCAATCAATATACAATGCTACAGTACATCCTGCCACCAAATTCACTCCTAATCTTATTCATTTTGGGCGTGAAATTAATGATGTTTACATGAATTATAAAGGCCACCCCTCTTGGAAAATTCTTGACACCGCCCATGACATCTACAAATTAACAGATCTCTTGGATAAAATTTATTATCAATCCTATCTCAATAATGAAACAAATCGTCAGAAAGTCTATGAAAAGTCTAGACAACAGCACAAATTTTCAGATATAAAAGTCAATGACACAGTATTCATTACACTCCCTAATGTATTCAAGAAAAAGCCTCAAGGTCCATTCATAGTGCAAAAGATAATTTCACCTGTTTTACTGCAAATTGTGTCACAAAAAGACAGCCGTTCCTCACCTATCCTTATACATACCAACCGAGTAATAAAATTACATCCTAGAGCTCCTAAACTACAAGATACCACACAAGCAATTCCACAAACTGACAGTAACAATAATAATCAAGCTGCAACTACATCTCAAAATTTCTCTTCTACCAATCAACAGTCCAGCTCCTCTTATGCTCTACGACCTAAGCGACCAAAATTTGTGCCACACAGTGATGAATTCCAGTATTATTAACCTTTTTTTTTTCTCTTTCAGCTGTTGTCCAGTCATGGCTGCTGATAGTGTTTGATCGCGTGCCTTAAACACTATCGAACTGATAAGAACCTAAGAACTCTTTTTTCTGCTTGTCAGAAAGTCTTTTTTTTTTACTCCTCTTATCACAGACATGTGGACTACCTGCTGTATAAGTATTCCTTTTTTTTTCCTTTTAATAATTATCCATCAATAGCCCACTTGACTGTATATTATCAAGCTCTGCATTTTGCACTTTCTGAATAATAAAAATTTGTAACTTTTCTTCTTTTTGAAATATATAATTCATATTTAAAATATGTTTAAGCTAAAATTGTAATAACAATACAATAGCATTTTGATTTATTGCATTTCTTTACATAATGTTGCTTGCTATAGGTCACCATCAAAATATATAATACATGTTACTATTTAACTCTTGCAATATTCTCATAGTTATTCTGTTTAAAAAAAAAAAAAAGTATGGGTGAATTATTTTGTTAAAAAATATTTAACAATATCAGTTTGTCACCTATTGTAATTTACATGGTTTTATCAAGTGGATCATGTTACTAGTGGAATTGTGAAAGCACAACTTAATGGTACATTATATATGGTATGTTCATAATTTTATTGCTTTCTTTTGTATATATGTATATTATATTATGACCTGAATGACATTTAATTAAAAAGTCCTAGGCAAATGTTGTATTATGAATAAGGTCTGTTTAGTACCTTGCCAATTCTGTTAGATTGGTTTTTCTCTAGAGTGGCCACTCATTCAAAAACTTTTTGAAAATGATTAACCATGGTATTTTATGAATAGTTATAACTTTTGTATTGTTTGAATGTGTATTTTACTTTTGTTTATATTTTTGCATTGATAATGTGTATTGTGAAATTAGGTTATTACATCTCACTTTGGATTTTTGTGTAATAACTATTAACTACATCTTCATAAAAATGTGTTGGTAAAAGTTGAGTTTTTGTTATTGTATTATGTATTGTGTATTATATTAGATTTCTTTTTAGGAAAAAATTATAGTTATAAGTTTTATATAGTGTTTGCATAGACAGAAATGAAAGAGCATAAGTTGGTTTTACTTGACATAGTTATGTAATTGTAAAAGCAAATATTGTTTCTGTCAACATGTTACATAATTTATGACTTATAAAATTGGGTACAATTACTTTATTCTTTTTCTCATTATGATACAGGATATATACAAATATGTTGTGGTATGTTATTTTCTTGATATTTTATGCTGTATTTGGACTCCATCATTCATTCTGCCCCTATCCATCTCTGGCTCAATTAAAAAAAAAAAATGGCTTGTGAAAGTGCTTTTAGTGCCTCGCACTTCCCCTTCTCCATTTTTTTTTGTGGAGGTGTGGGTGAGTGTGGTAATTTTACCACATTCAGGTTCCGTATAGCGCAGTTTATTTTTTGTTTTCCCTTCTCTCTCCTTTTATTTATTTATTTTTTATTTGCCTGGCAGACTTTAATCATAGTTTTCCTTTTTGTTTAAAAATTATTATTTGATTAAGTTATCCTATTTAGCCCATCGGCTTCAAAACGTTTATTTAGTATTCTTTATTTTCAATTTCGTCTTTGTGACGTCAGGTTGATTTCATTTCATTTTTAACAAATCAGATTCATATTTTTTTTCCGTTTGTTTTAAATTTTAATTATACCCTCCCTTTGGCATATATTTAGCCCTATGTTGGCATTCCTTTATTTTTTTTTACATCTTCTCAATGAAGCTTCCGTGCGTGTATTGGCAGTTGTCATCTGTTTGGCGAGTTTTTCCATGTTACGGCAACCCTGTCCTTGCGCCAATGATAGGTTCACATTTCCTTTGAATTTCGGAGTTGTTCTTTTTGGTTTTGTTGTTGGAGATGGAGTGTATTATAAAATACGTAATTTTGTGTGTCATAGATGCATCATATACATATTAGATTATGTTATGTCAGCTTGTATATTGTAATAAGTATGATGTGGACCTCAATCTGGTTAATTTTGTCTTGTTCGTCGAATTTTCAAGAAAAAAATGTTTAAAATTCATCAGCTTTCCACTGGTTAGTTACGGGATGGAATTATTGATAAATTAACATATATATTGGTCCAGTTGAAGTGGATATAGCCAAACTAATATTGGCATATCACGTTAAAAATTCTCACAATTTGTATTAAGAAAATAGTGGTAGCAACATGAAGATTATTGATAAGTATAATTTTTCTTGTTCTTATTTGGTTTTACATCGCATTGATATACCTTTTTTTTTACAAGTTAAATCTGTTTCTGTCGCACAAATAAAGCAATTGGTGTATTATATATAAAAAATATATTTTACTTAACCTTTTATTGTTATTCAGTGAACATATTTTTGAGGATAAAATATATCTATTTTCGTCAAAAGAAAAATAAACTGTTCCTATAGTTAATTAAGTCTCCCTTTTTTTTTAATGTAATGTTGTTGTTATTTTGTGGATAAAAATTAAAAAATATATTAATCAACTAAGTTATTTTTTTGAGCATAGAATCCTCTGAAGAAACAAAAATAGAAAATATATTCTGTGTGCTCAAATAATTAAAGATATATGTTCTTAAAAAAAATAAAGAACAGATACCTGGGTATACTAGAACATTATGAATTATAATGCAGCTCACCCTTTATTCTTTGAACTAAAAAAAAAAGAATTTAAATAAATCACAACAAATTTGTGTACCTTTAAATGGCAACATGTTTATGCAAAACATTCGCTGATGGTTTGTTTAAAAGGCTGGACTTTCTGGGATGTATTTCCCTTTTTCCTCTTCTTGCGTGTTATGCATAATGTTTTAACTTATGTTTTTAATGTAGCTGCATGGTTTTTATTTTTAAATTCTTTGAGTTAACAGCTAAGTTATGCTGTCTTTTTGTGAAATACGTCAGCAAATAAAATGATGTTTATTTAACGAAATGTGTTGTCTTTAAAGTCTTCCACACTGCTCTAATAGTAATAATGGCCAACAAATGCCCTGTGCGGAATATTTTGACCAAAAAAAGCGACATTATTTATCTGATTACTGGGCAGAATTTTCCCATACAAATTGATTTTCCCAAAGGGACACGACTTTCCGAACGACCCAATACAAAACTAAAAATCATATCTTATGGTTATACGAAAAGCACGCTACTGGTTTTGGTTATAGCCAAATTACTGTACTACGAAGGCGCAATACGTCATCACTGCTAAGCCCATGACGCACTACAATGAGTACAATACATGTCGTGAATGCCTAGGCGACTTTTGCCGATGCTTAATGTAGTCTACAGCACCCAACTCCTAGATGTCGACATTAGTCGACTCCCGCACTAAAAGGGTTAAAAAAAGATGTATCATAAAACTATAAAAGCAAATATCCATTTATATCTATACCAAGAGGAACTTAAATTATTATAATACCATTATAAAAAAATAAAGTAAAAATTATTATTTATAATAATTTTATTTAAAATTAAAAAAATTAGTGTACTATATTTAAATATCTATTTAACATATTAATATAATAATATTGTATTATATATATATATATATATATATATATGGTGTAATTTTACAATGAGTTTATATATATATATATATATTGTTTTGTATATATATTGTATTTTATTTTATATATACCAGACCTACAGTTAACAATTAATTAGAGTTCTTTTAAATAGAGTGTCAATGATTTTAATCAGATGATTTAAATCCATAATTTTAATCAACTGATTTTTTGTTTAAATCATTGATTAAAATCATAAATTTTCTAAATGTTTCAAATGACATAAAAAGTATTAAAATCTAAGATAAACATAATTTAAAAAGTTTTCTATAGGTATTTACCTTATGGATAAACAACGACAAAGAAAGCTTCAGATAACTGTTTGTAAGTTTAATTCCTTAGGCTTGTAAAAAATTAAATATAGTAAGTTTGTAAAAAGCAAATTTTTATCTAGCATAAAATATATTTAATTAAAAATTCAAATTCAATTTTATTCTAATTTAATATAATTTGAAATGTCATAATTTCCTTTAATGTAATTATTCATTATTTTATATAAAATAATCATAGCAAATATAATATATTTCTGCAAGTCAAAGAATAATTAGCCAGTATATTATTTTCTCATTCTATTTTTGCAATAATGAATTTATAACAAATTGTGGTTAAAGAAGAATGAAAGAATGACATCTGCTCAACAGCTATTGTAAAAGAGTGTGTAAGAGAAAAATAACTAATTGGTATAAAAATGTCTGCTTGAGTAGAGGTTGAATGAATGTTTTTTTTTACATTTGAACTCATATACACCAAATAAAAGAAATCAGAAATTGAAAAAAAACAGCAAAACTGTTTTTTTTTTTTTTTTTTTTTTTAAACAGTAAATGCTAATCCCCACTGAGTGTTTATAATGCTCCTATTTAATATTTTGATGATTTCGGATATAACTGGCTATTTTTATATTTACTCTGTGTATGTATGTATGAATGGGTGTTACTCATTTTCATAATTTACTTGGTTAGCATGCACATAGGGAAAGTGTGTAAGTTTAGATTTAGTATTAACAGTAGTTTTTCTAGGTACAAATGCAATATGAACTGCATATGATATGTTTTATTATTTGTGCTACTAACTACTGAAATTAACTTATTTGCAGTTTTTATTAATTCTGTAATTACTTTTTGTTCCTTCTAGGTCATTTATTAAGGTTGCAGCACCCTGTTCTTTTTAAAATTTGTAAAATGCACCCTGCTATTAAAAACAGGGAAATTCACCTTTAGTTGTACCCAGAGATTTCTTCTAAAAAACTTCCCCTTACCACAATATTTTTAAATCTGTATGCGTAGGACGTTGCAAAAATTAGAGATCTTTACTTCTGTAGAAAAAAACAGCATATTATTAAATCATGTTGTAATTGAATTGTATTTTTACAATTTTAAATTCATAAAATATTTCTTTTAAATGCTAAAAGGTGTAAATTAACAACATAATAAATACATAATAAAATAACTTTTATTAGGTTGTTTGACAAGTTTCGGCTCACTCCGAGCCATTTTCAAAAACAATTTTATATATTATAATTTATTATATTATTCATAAAATCATTAAAAATTCATGTCACTTTATCCAACATATTAAAAATAGATATACTTTTTTAATATTGTTTCGAAACACATTACTAATATATTTCCTTATGAAATAATGCCCTTTTCAACTGAACTAATGTCCTTTTTCTTTCTAGAATGAATACTCAATTATTAATTATTATTTTAGTAACTAAAGCGTGAAAATCTATATTATTTTTGTAATTAGAGAGTTAATTATTTAATAATTATAAATTTTAAACAGTGTTAACAATTTAATTTTAAATGCAGTTAATAATTTTAATAAATGTAAATATCAGTACATAGACCTTCTAATAAACTAGATACCAAATTGGTAACACTTTCTACGCTCCGACATCATCTGGTGGAAAGGGTGGAAATCGCATCTGGTGGTAGGCGTAGTGTGCCAAACCGGTTCTTCTCCCGAAAATCTGCTTGGAATTTCCATATTCCCACCGAAACTTTATATTGCGCCGGTGCTTAATAAATAGGTTTTGATTGTATAAGATTGTCTTACATAAATATTTAATTTTTTTTTTTAATGTAACCATGTCTGAATAATGCTCTGCAAATATTTTCTTGAATGTCCAATTTTGCATTGAATCTTCAGCATTTCAAACTTTTATTTTTATTTATTCTTTTTTTTGTTAAAAAAAAGAACACCTTGTGAAATTGTTACTTGTTGCCTCAGTAATACATATTTTAAAGTACTAAAAAACCGTTTAACAAAATATTCTTGTTCTCATTCTCTAAAAACAGTAACTAAATTGGTCATTCCCCCACCCTTCCCCTCCACAAAACTTTAATTTTCTAAAATTTTATTTTTATTTCTACTTTCTTCTATCTTTACAAGAAAGTATTGGATTCATGAAAATTTTTGACTTTCGGTTTTCGACGCATTTATACATTTTAGAAGGTCCTGAACACGATTTGACCATTTTTAGAAAATGCCTGTCTGTCTGTATGTGACAAAAACTTTGTGAGCACTATCTCAAGAACTAATGCACGAAATTTAATAAAACTTTATATTCAGTTAGTCCCTGATATAAATTGGTGCTGATTAGTTTTTAGTGAAAATCGCCCAACAGGTGGCGCTGCTATGCTGCATTTTTTGCGATTTCTGCAATAGCTCTATCTCAAGAACTAATGCACTTATTTTCATCAAACTTCAGGTTCAGTTAGACCTTGACATAAATAGACGCTGATTATAAATTTGGTGTAGACATCCCAACAGGGCTCTGCTATACCACTTTTTTCTCAATTTTTATGATAGCTATATCTCGAGAACTAATGCACAGAATTTCAAACTTCAGATTCTGTTAGACCTTGACATAAATAGATGCTGCTTACGTTTTGGTGTAGATTGCCCAACAGGTGGCACTGCCATTCTACTTTTTTCCTTATTATCACGATAACTATATCTCAAGAACTAATGCACGGATTTTCATCAAACTTCAGATTCAGTTAGATGTTGACATAAGTTGTTGTTGATTAGGTTTTGGTCAACATCTACCAACAGGTGGCGCTGCTATGCTGCATTTTTCAGGATTCACACAATTTTAGCAAAAATCCTATCTCAAGAACTAATGCACAGAATTTCATAAAACTTTAGATTCAGTTAGACCTTGATATAAATTGATGCTGATTTTTTTTAGTGTATGCGAAATCTGTGTGAGATAGAAGAAAGTTTTGGGATTGGCACATCCGACTAGTTTAATCTTCTATCCTTTCTGTTGCTGTCTAATACCAAAAGTAATCTGAGATTTATGTTACCTGTCTCCTACTAAAATTTTTGCTCTTGTCCTGTACCCTTCAGCATACGGTTTAACATTTTAAATATAGGCACTGTACAATGTTGCATACTGTACGTTCATGTACTTAGTACTTTCCTTGATTTATTTATTTATTTTTTTTTTTTTATCAGTTTTGTTTTAGCCACTAAACTATGGCATACTGACTCATAATTCCATTGCACAATCTCAAAGTTAGTAATGACCGCCCCACTTTTTATGGAGATTGTATTATAAAATAATGTACAGTTGGTTGGGGATGGGATTGATTATGTTTATGTAACAGTCTAATTTGAAACTTTTTTTTTGATGCATATAGATAAAAAAGATTGCTATCTTTGTGCTGTATCTTATCAGATATGAAAAAAATAATAAATAGTTTAAGATTTGCAATGCATTTTTATTTAGCACAGTGACAGCAATTTATAAGATCAATTTATAGGACTCAAGTCCACCCAATAATTTTCTATTTCTGTGTTTTTTTTTTTCAAATTCTTACTTAATTGGCTGCTATCTTACTTATAATAAAATCCAAATGCGAGAAAGTGTCTGTAACGGTACCGGTCTGTACCACTCTGGTCTGCGAGTCGATTGTAGTTAAACGCCATGTTAGGCTTAATGAAAAACATATACTAACATATGACAACTAAATGTTAATTTCTTCTACGTGAAATCATGTCTGTTCTTCATATTTTCACATATAACATGTATATCTTATCCAATTATAATGTATTAAATTCCAAATTAAAAATAATCTGTTATAGACATCAGATTACTAAATATAAACAAACAAGCACTGTTGCCATTCGAAATTTCCGAATCGTGAAACAAATGAATGACTCTTTGAACGCTTCAGTAAAAAAATATAGGTTAATTATCTGATTCTGTTCTTAAAATATTTGTAAAAGCATGTTAAAGTCTTTAAATATTTTAATTTTGTTTAAAACCTTCAAAAATTATTTTTGCAGCCATCTTTCGTCAATTAATATAAACAATCGAACTTTGTTAAAAATACAAGTTAATATTTGCATTAATTAGCATATTAAAATTTAATGGGAATTTTTCAGAAATTACATTTCACTTTGCTAAATTATTACTATTATTATTTGGAAAAAAATGTGGCGAGTCATTCACTTTTGAGAATCATTCATCAAAATTATTTGTACTGTACAGATTGCCAATTGGCAACGTGTGTTTTACAGTTTTAACATCTTTGTTGATCTTTTAAATGCCGTTTTAAACACGCGGTTGTGCATCATTCGGGAAAACAGCCGTGCAGCTATAGGTCTCAACTCCCCCCCCCCCCCCCCCTTCAAAGTTCAAACATGCGGTGGATTTGAATCTGTTCAATCAAATCAGTTTTTATTGTTTTTTATATAGTTTAAAGATCGTTTTAGCGATGCCTGATGAAAATGATGAAACGCCGATTGAACGTAGACGGCGATTAATTAGAGAAAGACAGTCAAGGTGGTTTGCTTGGCAATCACAAGTAACATTGGACCGCATAAGGGAAGATGGCGCCATCTACTGGTAGATAATGTAAACAGAGTTTGAAATTTTGTTTCCATCGTAAATAAAATTATTTTTTTCTTATGAAACGTAATTAAAATATAAGGAATAAATAGTACCGAGTAATTTCCATTTAATTTTGCTTATATAATCAAAAAATGAGCTATGTGGTGAGTCAAGCTCTTTAGAAACTCATTGATAACACTTTTTTTTACAGAAAATTTCACTCATGGATTTTTTATTTATTTATTTATTTTTTAATGTTTAATTTGAATGTTTTGTCCATTCGTTGAACTATTTCAAAAATTGAATATTGAGTCAATATCCTGTCATTTTTGACGGGGTGTATATACTAGTTTTGTAATAAAGTGATAAAATGTAAAATACTCAACATTAAAGTCTTTGAACAATCTAAAAATTTAGCTATGTTTAATTTTTTAAATTCTTTATTATACTTTATATAGAGAAAATTTCAAAAAATGGGTATTTTTTTTAGAGGACAGTACAATAAGTGATTACTGTCATGTGATGACATTTTTCTCCTTTCAAGTGCTGCAGCATCGGAAATTCGGTTCAAAATGCTGACTGACTTTATTTTCTGAAATATCTTCTACCTTTATTGAAAACATCTTTTGATTACAAACTTTCTAAATAAGAACACATGCCAATTTCATGCATTTCCGATCAAAAATGAATGAAAAAAAAATCCCTGATGGCTCGGCCTACAGACACAGGTAAATTTTGAAGACACAGACCGTGGGGCGCCTGTTTATTGGGAATTGCAGAAGAATTGATGCGACAGTTGAGACCACCCACTTCAAAATCTACCATTGTCTGTAAGCAGAGCCGGCAGTTTTTTAATTTATTTATTTATTTTTTGCTATAAGGGTTGGTTCTATAAAAAACATGTCAATGTAAAAGTTGTAGATAGTATTAAGAGGATTTATAATAAATTTAAGTGGAAATATTTCAAGTATAACATTTTTGTTTCTTTTGTTCTATTTAATAAAACATGTTTTTAAGTATGAATATGTATTCATATTTCCATAAAAAATTTGCATAAATTAGATTTTTTTTCTTTACAATTATTAAAGTGTGATAATTTATTTTTAAAAGATGAAAAATTACTAATTTGAAAAGAAAATAGCTAAGAAATTTATATACACACCTAACATCATATGATTGCATGCTCTTGTTATTTCATTGGCTATCTGTACCTACTTAAAAAATGACCTTGCTTGGAACATAAACACTTTGAGGGGTTAGATCAGATGGAGACAAAAGTCCTTGAGGGAGAGAGTGTAGAGTCACGTGATTCAGGAAGACAGAAACTGCAGGGGGTATTAGTGAGAAATGAATTGTCAGGTATTAAGCGCCTTATGATGACGGCCGATATTATTTTTTGAATAAATATCCGCTAGTCAAATCCCTTGGTTAATGTTATTTCCTGCCGATATCAACATGAAACTATGAAGTTGGTCTATTGAAAGAAAATGATCGATTGATATCATATAATGTGCGATTACCAACATTCTACCAACAATTCTGATAAATGGACATAGTGATTTCGACATCTTTTGCTGTCTGGGTAATGTTTGGACTTGATGAAATATTTTGAGAATACTTTATGAATTGCATTTCTAGGATTTCTTCCAGTGTAAGGCTTTATTTAGATGCATTGTGATGAAAATGTTTACACACCTTAACATATATTTTATCTAAAAAATACTATTGTCAATTGATGAAAGGTCCTCATTTACACTGATGAAATAGCCTATGGTACTAAAAAGTGGTGTAAGGCAGCCTTTTTTTTAAAAAAAAAGAAACAGGTATATGGTTTTAGTAAAAATCTTGTTGGATAACAAATTAAAATTTTCTAATCGACCAATTTTGTCTATTGGGGGGGGGGGCATATAAAAAGTTGTGAAACCTTTTGAAAAGTAATGAGAAGACTATTTCATTAATGTAGTCTTATTTCCTACCTCGTTTTCTAGATTGCTTTTTGATTTTACATTGACTACTTACCTCCAACAGGTAAAAAATTAAAGCAAGTTTCAATCTTTTTAAAACACCCTGTATATTTATGAACAGGGACCCGGAGCCAGAAAAATTTTTGATGCTCCAGCTCCAGCTCTGCTCCCAGATAATAAGATAAAAACTATTTTGATGCAAATTATGCAAATTACATATAATGAAGAACATTTGAAACATTTTTGTAATTAGAACTATACCTTTAAACTAGTAGTTTATAAATTAGCTATTAGTCAATGATAAGAAGGGACACCCTATATTTGTTTTATGATATAACAAAATATTATATTATTTATTGAAGTAAACAAACTGATATATCAATAAGTAAAATGATTGATCAATTTACTTTCGCTTATCAAACCACATTGCTTCATAGCCTCTGAGCTGTAGGGCTGCCATAAGAACATTTACATCATAATTACCAAGGCCAAGCATACTTTTATGAGGGTTCACTAAATTATCAGGTGATAAACTGTAAAATAAAATAAAAAAGATGTAAAATATTTTACACATTTTTATATTTTTAATATAATAATTGTCACAAAATAATAAAATAAAAATAAGCTACACAAACAAAGAACTATTAAGGAAATTATTAGTGAAAAAAGTGGTGAAAAAACAATAATCTCATCAAAATATAAAAGAATGATTAATTTGTTTAAGTAATCTGTTGCTGAAGTTATTGCAGAATGCACTTGAGTATAATAATAAAGTCTTTAAAATTTCCACACTGACTAAAACAATCCTTTATTGAATATTAAAGCAATTATCTTTTTTGTTTTAATTAATTTTAAAAATATTATGTTAAACTAAAGATCTATATGCTTAAAGTGATAAAACAGAACAGCTTCTAAAAAACTTTTAATGTAAAGATCAACATGTTTTGAACACACAAACAGGGACGTTATTAAGATAAAAATTATATATAAACTAGTCTTGCAATTTTTTTGAAAATAAACTTGATAAACATAAATGTATATGTATAATAATGTATAATAACACATCAATACTATTAATGTCAGGAAAAGTCTGTGTGCAGATGACAGACCAAAGCGCTTTTGATATAAAAAAATTCAGAAAAATCGTGCCACCCCCAAGTTACACTCGCTAAGAAGTCGCCCTTAATTAAGAAAGTATCATAAATTAGGCACAAAAAGTGATTTTTAACCGAAACTAAGAGAGGAATTCATTCCTGCCTACTTTTGAACCTCGAGTCGAGGCTAGCAGAAAGCTGCACCCCAACAGAGCCTAGCTCAAACCTGCACGACGATTTTTTCAATTACAGCTGCGGTTAAAAAATGCCATATTGAAGTCGTTCCGGCCTTTTTAAAAAAAATCACAAAAATCGCTTCATTCACATGAAAATTTACAAACGGACGTAAAAAAAAATTATGAATTTACGAAGGTAAAAATCGACCAATTGGAAGAGAAGATATCAGTTAATAAACTTTTAATTTTAAGTGGAAAAAAGATCAGTTTTAATTTCAATACTCCAGCAGGTGTCTTATGGTGACAAAACATCTGCTGAATAATTTATTTCTGAAAGAGGACAGAAACGGTATTTTCTTTCCATTCTTTATACTAGATTTTAAGCCCCGTTAATTTTTTATAATTATTGCATTTATCGATTTTAAATGTATGCATCCATGTATATATTTTCATGAGGATTCTAAACATGTAAATTTGGTTTTTCTTTGATAATTAGGAAGGGAAATATCAACTAAAAACCATTTAAGGAATCAATTTATTTCTAATCCAGCAAGACAGCTGCAGAAAAATGACAGGTTATCTGATAATTTCAGAAAAGAAAACATTTTGATAAAATGATGCATTTGAAAATTATTAGATTTCTTTATAGGCTGTATAAAATTTAAAATTGAGGATTTTTGGATCTGAAAAGTACGCATGCTTGCTGATAGTGGCCTGGGGTTTCAGAGTTTCAAAAATTTTTCCTTTTCGGCCCATAATTTTTTATTTTAGAAAAATTCGATTTTTTTATTAAAAAAAAAAAAAAGCTAAGGATTTTACTATTTCATTTCTAATTATCTGGGTTCGTATGGGTCCGATCGCCACACGGATTGGCTCATTTGACTCGACATCGATAGAACTTATAGATTTTAATTAAAGAGTTTCACCACCAAGGGACGCTTTCCTATTTCTGGTTCAATGTGCCCTATCACGACGAGGCATGGGTCATTCGACTTGACATCGACAGCCTCAAAGATTTCAGTTATGTTTGTATAGAACTGATTATGCCCCCTGGCGGTGGAAGGATTTTGCCACTAACTCGTGTTATATGGGTCCCATCTTGACGCGGATTAATTCATTCAACTCGACATCGACAGGACTTATCGATTTTAGTTCCAAGTTTCACCACCAGGGGCGCTTTTCTATCTCGGGTTCTATGGGCCCGATTACAACGAGGTTTCGCTCATTTGAATGGATTTCGATAGCTTTACAGATTTCGGTTATGTTTGTATAGAACAGGTTGCACTCCCTGGCAGTGGAAGGTGTTGTTATGCATCTTTATAAATCCTTGACTTAAAGCTTTCTTTAAATTTAAGTAAAGGTATTTAGTTTTACATTAATGCATTTTGGTTTTTCAACATCTCTTGAATAAACATACTTGCGTATCTGAAACGGCCAGCGCTAACGTTCTCGTTCACGATCTTTAATTCAAAATACGTTACTCAGTAACAGTAAGTAACCTGTGATTTCAGGATCGCGCTAATCACCGTAGTCTGCTATTCGCAACTTGCGAGTATTCGTAGCCAATGGCGTTTCAGATGCGAATTTGTGTACCTTTAAATGGCAACATGTTTATGCAAAACATTCGCCGATGATGTGTTTAAAAGGATGGACTTTCCAGGATGTCATTCACACTTTTCCTTCCTCCAGCTTGTAATGCTGGTTGCTTTTAAAATGTAGCTGCATATTATTTTCTTCAGTTTGTTCATTTTACAGCGAAGTTATGCTGTCTTATTGTCTGTCTTCTTGTTTATAATAAACTACTATGATTTTAAAGGAGCTGTTACTTTTAAGTTTTCCACATGTCACATGAAACACTGTTTTTTTATTGGTACGGCCAACAAGTGGTAGCAGAGTTGCGCGGTTGTGATTTTTTTGCAGTTTAAAGTGTGTTGCAGTTTAAAGTTTGTTTTTGTGGAAGTGAAGACGTCGCTGATGTTTTCTTTTTCCGAAGTCGCCGCAATGTTTTTCTGCTGACGTGTCGCCAATGTTTACTGCTGATGTTTGTTTCCCTGAAGTGAGCTTTTAAAGAGACTTTTGCCTTTTTCATTAAAGTATTTTTCCCTACTAATTCGACGGACGCCGTATAGAAAATGGAGTTTCAGAACGTTGCTCTTTCGACCTCTTCAAACTGGGAGACGTGGAAGGTAGAAGTTAAAGTTCTGCTAATGCTTATGGCGCTTGGGAATATATCGAGAACGGCAAGAGTGAAAGCGGTGCAACATCAGACGAAACAGCAAAAACAGTTCCTGTGACAGATAAGCTGACATGGAGAGAACAGAGTGAAGTGAATTTGAGAAAAGCCCGGTCCTATACCATCATTTACCAGACCTTGTCATCGGAATTCAAGCCATTAATTTCGCATATAACGAACGGAGATGAGGCCTGGAAGATCCTTAAAGAGCATTTTGAACCTACCACAAGAGCTCGTGTTATACAACTGCTAGATGATTTTTTTGGTGTCCGTTATTTTCCTGGAGAAAATTTGGGACTTTTTTTGTGTCGTGTCAAGCAAGCAGCAGAGCGTCTGCGTGATGTAGGACATACCCTTCAGCCCTTGTACATGGGTTGCCAGATGATTAGAAGTTTGCCCGAGGAGTTCCAGTCTACAGTCCAAGCGATTTACAGGTGGCCAGATGCAGAGTTTGTACCGGACAAGATTGAGGCTGAATTGCTACTGGAGGAGAACAGATTGAAACTGGCCAAAAAGGACATTTCTAGTTCTAATGTTGCTTTTTCTGGAGAAATAGTAAAGTGTAAAACAGGTAAATTTAAGAATTATAATGTTAATCAAAGTAAATTAATAGGTCATTGTTTTCTTTGTAAATCTTATGGTCATTTAATTGCTAATTGTAAATTGAAAAATCAATCTAAAAATTTTCAAACTAAAAAATATCAGTCAAATAGTAAATTTAAAGAATCTAGTAACGCAGAGTTAAAATGTAATGTAAAATGTAGTAATGAAACAAACAATAGTAATGTTAAATGTAGTAATGAAAGAAGTAATAGTAATGTAAAATGTACCTTCTCTGAACATGAGACTAGTTTAATTGAAGTAGCTCAAAGTAATTTTAAAAGTAATTTTCTTGAGGCAAATTCATCTGATTTTGGCCAAAATAGTAGCTGGGTGTTTGATACAGCTGCTACTGCTCATTTTTGTAATAACAAAAATCTTTTTTTGAATTATGAGTCAGTTTCAAATACGCAGATGTCACTTGCTGTTGGAGAAAAAGAAAGTCCTGTTCAGGGAAAAGGTACAATACATTTTTTTATTAAATGTAAAGATGGAAGTTTCAATCAAATAATTCTTAAAGATGTTTTGTATAATCCTCATTTACGTAGAAATCTCTTGTCTGGTAGTAAACTTGATAAACTAAGCATAAATTTTGTTGGCAGTAAAGGCAAACTAATTGTGTATGACAAGGACTGGCAATGGTTATTTTATGCAGTAAGGAAAAATGATTTGTATTTTGTTAAACCTTTCAGCTATAAAACTTGTAAAGGAGAAAGCAACTCAGTTGACATTTCAGCTAACCAAATTGAAAATTTAAATTTGAGTAACTTGTGGCATGAGAGATTTTGTCACATAAATAGTGAATATTTGGTTAATACTAGTAAAAATGAAAGTGTTAGAGGTTTGCCAGAGCTGTCAAAGTTAACCGAGGATTGCATCTCCTGTAAACTTGCAAAATCTAAGAGAGTGCCATTTAAATCAATAGGGAATGTTAGATCAAAAACTGCTCTAGAACTTTTACACATGGATTTGTGCGGCCCTTTACCTGTAGCATCACATGGAGGGAGATACTTTTTCACCATCATTGATGATTTTTCTCGTAATGTTGCAGTATATACCATCAGAAATAAATCAGACGTTTTTCAGACATTCTTAAAATTTCAGAATAGGGCTGAAAGGTATTTAAGTAAGAAAGTAATTTCTACTAGAACTGATGGGGGTTTAGAATTCTGCAACAACGAATTTGAGAAATTTTTAGAGAAGCAGGGAATTTTACATGAGAAAACGAACCCGTACAGTCCAGAAATGAACGGTGTCGCGGAGCGTTTTAATTTAACTGCTCTTGATGGTGTTAAAGCTCTCCTCAATTCAAGTGGCTTATCACAAAAATTTTGGGCTGAGGCCTTAATGTGTTTTTCTTGCACCTGGAATAGATCTGTCACAAACAAAAAAGAACCCCTTTTGAGATGTACTCTGGTATAAAACCTTCAGTTTCTCATTTAAAAACATTTGGCTGTTTAGCTTATGTTGGAGTTCCCAAACAAGTCCGAAGGAAGCTTGATATGCGAGCTAAACTAGGGATTATGTGCAGGTATGCTCAGGCAACTAAAGGCTACAGAATTTGGTTAATAGATGAACAGAAAATTGTAGAAACCATTAATGTTCGTTTTGATGAAACTAAAAGGGGGGTAGATATAGCTTCAAAAATTAAAGAACCTAAATTAAATTTTTCACTTTTTGATTTCCCAGAGGACGGAAATATTTTTGATGTAGAACCAGAGATTACATCTGAATTGGGAGGGGCATCAGATTCTGACAAAAATTTAGAACAGAGTAGTTTAAAGACTTGTGCAACTATTCCTTGGGTACGTAAACCAATAACTCGAAAAGTAGGAAATAAAACAGACATTTACTATGGCATCGAAGGAACCAATAAGATCCTTTAATGAATTGTTAGAATACTGTAAATTAAATAAAATTGAATGTGATAAAAATCTTTTTGACTTCAGCAGTAAAAATAAAGAATCCGGTAAAATTTCTAATTTTTTAAAAATAGATGAAGCAAACTTGACTGAGGTTAAAATCCGCAAAACTTACAACCAGGCCGTAAAAACCCCAGAAGCATCTAGTTGGAGGGACGCAATGAACCAAGAAATGAACGTTATGTATGAACGTAATGTATGGGATCTTGTGACACCTCCGAAAGATGCAAAAATACTTGGTAATCGTTGGGTGTATACCTTAAAAAGAAATGAAAATAATGAGATTGTAAGGTATAAGGCTAGGTTAGTGGCAAAGGGGTTTAACCAGGTTAAAGGAGAAAGTTACGATGAAGTTTTCAGTCCAGTTGTTAGTTTTTCAATAATTCGGTTGCCATATTTTCATGTCTGTTAAAATGGGTTAATGTCCAGGTAGACGTCAACAATGCATATCTTTATGCTGGTCTTGATGAAACTATATACATGCACCAACCTGAGGGTTTTGAAAAAGAAAAAAATAAAGTTTGTAAGTTAAATAAGGCCATTTATGGTCTGCATCAAAGTGGCAGACAGTGGTTTTTTGAGATGGATGATGTTTTATCCAAATTAAATTTTTGCAAACTAGACTGGTGCAATTGTGTATATGTGTTTCATGACAGATTGGTTCTTTTGCTTTATGTTGACGACATTGTTCTTTTTGCCAAAACTAAAGAGGATTTGAATTTTGGGATAGATTTGCTGCAAAAACATTTTAACTTAAAAATTTTGGGTACGACTAGAAAGCTATTAGGCATAGAGTTTGAAGAGGTAGGAAATAGTTTTTACATACACCAAACATCTTATATTGAGAAAGTTTGTGAAATGTATTCAAATTTTAAGTTTCCAATTAGTTCTTTACCTATTCCTAAGGGCTTGGTTTTGTCAAAGCAAGATTCACCTTCAACCAAAGGAGAAATTGATAAAATGTCTAGATTTCCCTATAGAAATCTTATAGGATGTTTGTCTTATATAGCTGGAAGAACCAGACCTGATATCATGTATGCAGTAAATTTATTGTCCCAATTTCAAACCAATCCTGGCATTGCTCACTGGAATTGTTTATTAAAATTGTTAGGTTATTTAAAATATACTAAAAATTTCAAACTTGAGTTATCTAGAGTTAGTGATTTAAATCTCTCATGTTATTCTGATTCAGATTCTGCAGCAAACAGAGACGATCCTGTTTCCATAGGTGGCTATATTTTGTTTCTGGATGAAACTCCTATTTCATGGAAGACATTTAAACAACAATGTGTAAGTCTTTCAACCATGGAGGCCGAATATGTTAGTTTAACTGAAGCTGCTAAAGAATTAATCTGGATAAAAAATGTCTTGCAAAATAAAATACTTAATTTAAGTTTGAGAGAATGCACTTTATTCTGTGATAACCAAGCGGCCATAGCTTTTTCTAATTCCCCTTTTGAAAACCAGAAAACAAAACATATTCATATAAAATATCATTTTTTAAGAAATCTTGTTTTTGATAAAATGTTTAAACTTAAATATATTCCTAGTAAACTTAACCTTGCAGATAGCTTTACTAAGCCACAAGTAAAAGAGCAGCTGCTGAATTTTTGTAAAAGAATTTTTGATATTTAAATTTTTTTATGTGGGGGGTTATAATTTTTCTTACAATGTTATTCACTCTGGTCAATGTCCAGCCAATAAAGTCTTATGTGACCTGACATTGATCAGATTGTTAGTTTTTGAACTTTTCAAGTGTAATTTTTTTGTAAACTTTTTGAACTTTTTCATGTTTATGCAAATTTTTCATGCTTTTGTAATATTCTAGAGATGATGAAAAAGGAGGCCGATTGTTATGCATCTTTATAAATCCTTGACTTAAAGCTTTCTTTAAATTTAAGTAAAGGTATTTAGTTTTACATTAATGCATTTTGGTTTTTCAACATCTCTTGAATAAACATACTTGCGTATCTGAAACGGCCAGCGCTAACGTTCTCGTTCACGATCTTAAATTCAAAATACGTTACTCAGTAACAGTAAGTAACCTGTGATTTCAGGATCGCGCTAATCACCGTAGTCTGCTATTCGCAACTTGCGAGTATTCGTAGCTAATGGCGTTTCAGATGCGAATTTGTGTACCTTTAAATGGCAACATGTTTATGCAAAACATTCGCCGATGATGTGTTTAAAAGGATGGACTTTCCAGGATGTCATTCGCACTTTTCCTTCCTCCAGCTTGTAATGCTGGTTGCTTTTAAAATGTAGCTGCATATTTTCTTCAGTTTGTTCATTTTACAGCGAAGTTATGCTGTCTTATTGTCTGTCTTCTTGTTTATAATAAACTACTATGATTTTAAAGGAGCTGTTACTTTTAAGTCTTCCACATGTCACATGAAACACTGTTTTTTTATTGGTACGGCCAACAGGTGTAACTAAAGGATTTTGCAGCTAACTCGGGTTCTATGGGTCACACCATGACGCGGTTTGGATCATTCGACTCGACATTGATAGAGCTTGCAAATTTTAGTTCCGAGTTTCACCACCAGAGAGAGCTTTCCTATCTCTGATTCTATGGGCTGGATCACGATGTGTGCGCAGCACGACTGCTATACAGTGCTGCAGACAGCGGGGACCTGAGTCGGAGGTTTGTTCAGTTAGAGGTTTATACTATTCGATGTGCAAATTAAGGGACTATCTGATGAGTGTGTAGCACGACTGGTATAGAGTACCTAAGGCAGAAGGGACCTGGGTCGGAGGTTCCTTCGGTTCGAGGTTTATCTTATTCGAGATTGCATAAGATTCTAAGTTTTACAAGATTCGAGGCCCAAAGAAAATTAGGGGCCTGCTAGCAAGCAAACCCAGCTAGTTACCTATAATAATATTAAACATTTTCTGCCAGAAATAAAAAGTATTTCTTGATGGTAAAAAGCTCCAAAGCACCAATAACATGTGGTTAATATGTAAGTATGTCTTATTTTTTAATGTTGAGCACTGCATTATTCTTTTACTGTAACTTCAGGTAAGCTAAATATTAGCAAGTAAATTCATATTAATGATTATGAGATTAGGATCTTTACTTTCGATAAAAGATATTATATATGTTCTTTTGGGTAAAAAGAACTATGCTACACCATTAGCCAATGTAATGGGTGATGACATAATTATTAGAATTTCAAAAAATACAGAAAAAATACCAATAATCTTTCTTAAAATATTATGTAGTTATAATAATAATAAAAGAATAAGTACAGATATATATTTGAAAAAAGATAAAAATTCAAAAGTAAGTACACTGCTGGCCATCCAAAATGCAACACTATGAAGGAATGCAAATAACAGAATGATATTTATTGGACAAATACATTATAATGGGAAGGACAAGCGATTACATTTTCAGAAAATTTGGAGGTACAGTTCCTGAGAAAACACTACCCAGAGTTGCCACCCCTGGCCGCAATAACAGCATTTATCTGACTAGGCATGGAGATTGGATGTCATGTACGGGTACAGCAGTCACCTTCAAGACTATGCCACAGTTCATCAACCGCAGTGACTGGTGAGTGGTGGCGTGCCAGTCGCTCAGCAGCCAATGACCAGACATTTTCAATTGGTGAGAAATCAGGAGAACGTGCTGGCCAGGGCAACAGTCGAACATGTTTTGTATCAAGGAAGGTCAGAATAGTACTGGCAACATGCGGTCGTGCATTGTACTGTTGAAATGTAGAGCTCCGGAGACATCGAAGACAGGGCAGAACCACGGGATGTAACACATCAGAAATGTAACAGCTGCTGTTGAAATTGCCGACAATGCAAACAAGAGGTTACTAAGACGTGTATCCAATGGCACCTCATACCGTCACTCTAGGTGATATGCCAGTATGACAATGTGTGTTATCCACGATGCTGCCAAACACGGATGTGGGCATCATGATGCTGTATATGACGCAGGAATGGCGTCTCACGTCGTCTTTTCAGATGAATCCAGGCTCTGTGTGCATCATGAAGGCTGCATCTGGATTTGGTGGCATCCTTGAGAATTCATTTTGCCAGCTTGCATTCGACATCATCATAGAGGCTCATAACCTGCAGTGATGGTGAGAGGTGCCATTGAATACACGTCTCGATAACTTCTTGTTCTCATTGCCAACAATATGAACAGCAGCCGTTACATTTCTGAGATGTTACTGCCCATGGTTCTGCCCTAGCTTCGAGGCCTCTGGAACTCTACTTCTCAGCAGTTCAAGGCACAACCGCATGTTGCTCGTACTATCCTGACCTTCTTTGATACAAAACATATTCGACTGTTGCCCTCACCGGTACGTTCTCCTGATTTCTCACCAATTGAAAATGTCCTGTCAATGGCTTCAGAGCAACTGCCCTTCACCACTCGCCTGTCACTACAATTAATGAACTGTGGCATAGTGTTGAAGCTGCATGGACTGCTGTACCCATACATGACATCCAATCTCTGTTCGATTCCATGCCTAGGCAGATAAATGCTATTATTGCAGCCAGGGGTGGCAACTCTGGGTAGTGTTTTTTCAGGAACTATACCTCCAAATTTTCTGAAAATGTAATCACTTGTCCTTCCCATTATAATGTATTTGTCCAATAAATATCATTCCGTTATTTGCATCCCTTCATGGTGTTGCATTTTGGATGGCCAGCAGTGTAGTTTTAACATTATTATGAATAAAATATTAAGTGAATACACATTCAATACAATCTATATCTCAATTATATTACATTAATATGTGTAAAACATTCACCTGTGACAAATGTTATCCAACATCTGCTTGTTAAAAGCATTTTTGTCTTGAAATAGATTATTCAAGGCATGAAGAGCACAAAGCTCTTTAACCTGTTTTTCATGATATATATTCTGCTGCTCCCCTTTAGACCCATTTTTGAGAGTTTTTCTATCTCGACCAAACCAGTTCTCTACAAAATGCAAACAGGAGCTGTGCATGGATGCAAACCTTTTTCCTATAAACTATAATAAAAATAATTACACTCTAAGTACTAATTTTACATACATTTATATACACATAGTTTTAATGCAACATCATTAGATTCCTAATGAAATCACTGAACTTTTATATGTTTGATATTCAAACAACATAATTTCTTCTACTGAAATACAGATATAGGTAAAGGTTACAGCTACCGTTGACAAAAAAAATTAACACTGGGTTTGAATAGAATTTTTACTAAATATAAAGGATTTATGAAGAATAACAGCACCAATTTCCAATTTAATTGTTGAAAATTTAATAGTCAAACAAAAAACAATATCGGATAATAATAATTGAATTTTGATTTAAGTGTATAGGGCATCTTATAGTCAAAGCACCTTATAACGAAATCAAAAATGCTCCAAAGATTTGCTTGTTATAACATGCTTTCGTTGAAATGTTATAACGAATTATTTTATTAAGACAGTAAGGATTTTATTATTAGGACTAATGTGGTCTGAACGTAATCTGAGTAGGCACAGAAGTCCGGATAATGGAGACAATCATAAAAAAAAAGGTATTTTATAAAAAAAGATCTCTTGAAATCACTTTTGTTTAATAAAATAAAGCTAGGCCTTAAATATTCATATTATATTAGGCTTTATAGGAAGGATCACTTTTACTATAAACAGCAAAAAGAAGAAAAGCATTGATTTAAAAAGAAATTTGAAGGTAATTAATATTTTTATGAATAAATACGTACAATTCATATCACAAAAGTTTTATTTTGTGATTATAGATCTGGATGAATGGATTTCCGATAATTAGAGTTTTGTTGTATCATTTTAACGGTATATATATTTATAGATATAATATATATTATTATGCTAAGCATGATAAAACCGGGTAAATTTAAATTTAAAAAATATTATTGATTTAATTCTGTTAAAGTGTAGTTTTACATACCTATATAGATTTGAAAAATGAATTTAACAAACTCGGCTTTATTTTCTTAACAGCATTGTCTAATATTCTACACTCTATTTTGTCAACATTAGGGTTGGACGATATCAAAAATTTAATATCGCGATATATCATCGAGTTAATATCGATATTGGTGATATATCGCGATAACTATCTTAAAATGTGTGGGGATAGAAATATTGATAATTTCGAAAGACAAATGTACGAGCAATTTAAATACCAACAGATGTAGAAAGCAACGAATCATATATATATAAGAGAAAAGCAAAGAAACTAACAAAAGAAGAATAAATAAAAAGAAAACTGCCCAGTTAAACTGAGGGCATTGAGCTCACAGGCTATCCACACTAATTGTATATTATACTCTTATTTCAAAGAATTTGATATATGCACCTTGAAAAATAAAGAAATCGACAATATAATAAGGGGAATCATCCATCCTTTCCCCTCACCTTATAGTTAACAAATGAACCCCTAAAACTAATCAGGGAAGCCTCTAATTACAATAAACATATATACAAAATTTGAAGCAAATCAGATAATTCTGTATGAAAAATCCATTTATCTAAATTAAGGGAGGGGGTTAGGCCCCCGTATCCTCCTTTATACTTAACCAATGAACTCCCAAAACTAATCAGGGAACCGCCTTACCACTATGAGCCTATATACAAAATTTGAATAAAATCGAATAATTCTGCATAAAAATCTCATTTATCTAAATTAAAGTGGGAGGATTAGTCCCTTCCCCTTTACCCCCTTTATACTTAACCAAAGAACACCCAAAACTAATAAGGAAAGCGTTTTATCCCAATGAACCTATATACAAAGTTTGAAGAAAATTGGATAATTCAGCATGAAAAACCCATTTATCTAAATTAAGGGAGTTAGCCCCCCCTTTCTCCCTTTATACTTAACCCCTAAAACTAATCAAGAAAGCGCATTATCACAATGAACCTACATACAAAATTTGAAGAAAATTGGATAATCCTGCAAAAAAAATCCATTTATCTAAATTTAGGGGGGTTAACCCCCGTTCCTCCTCTTTATACTTAATCAATGAACCCCCCAAAACTAGTCAGGGAAGCACCTTATCACAATGAGCCTATATACAAAATTTGAAGAAAATCGGATAATTCTGCATAAAAAACCCATCTAAATTAAGGAGGGATTAGTCCCCTTTTCCCCCTTTATACTTAACCAATGAACCCCCAAAACTAATCACGGAAGCGCCTTATCACAATGAACCTATAAACAAATTTTGAAGCAAAACGGTTACTTCTATCAAGAGTTATCACGTTACGTACAAACATACATACATATATACGTACATACAGAACCGGCGAGCACATTAGCAATCAGGCTTTTATAGCCTGTGAGCTAAAAACGTACCATAAAATTTTGCTTTATTATGCAAAATACTAGGTTTGATATTTAAACCTGTTTTTTTATTTCAAAGTACCATTGAATTCAAAAGAAAATAAATTGCAAATGATAAAAATAACTTATTGGCTAACAAAATTAAGTTAAAACAAACAAACAAAATCAATATTCAGCATTACAATCTACACGATACCATACATTCATTTTAATATTAACCGATTATATTGGTCGAATAATTTGGCGCTACCGATAATATTGGTCGAAAAAATAATCTCAGTGAGCACTGAAGTAGCATAATGCTATCGACTCGACAATAACCAACAGATACTCTAGCTCGTATTTTATTGGCCATCACATATCAATACCTTGACCTATTGCAACGAAGTCTGGACGAATAGAAGCAGCGGAACCAAAACATAGACGATAGCTATGTTATTCAGTTACGAACAAAGAGTTTAATTTGCGGTTTGAGAGGATAGTAACGAACTTAGGCATAATAAGAGAATGTATTCTTATTGGAATATATTGTGATATTCTTTATTTGGATGTTAACGAAAGCGAGATAATCAAAGGATAATCGTTGGAGGGGATATTCTGATTGGAATAAAGTAGAGCAGTGAATGTCTAAATGCATGGATCGGACGAAAGGAATGTGTTGAAGAGGATATTATACGGAATATTCGACGCTTTTCTCGTGGTTTGAAGTCGGAAATTTTTTTTTTTTGGTTATATCGGTAGAGTCAGAGATTAGCTTAGATATCGTTATTGGGATATATTGCTAGAGTCAGAGTTTAGCTATCATTATTGGGATATATCGTCAGTGTCAAAGGTTAGATATTGTTATTGCGATAATTAAGAAATATCAATATTTGATCGATATATTGATAAATAATCCAGCCCTAGTCAACATACATGTTAATTTCGTTTGTTTACAAGTTTTCATTTTGCATGTAAAACACAATTTGTTGTAAATACTCAAGTGCATAAGATGGAAATTTTTTTTGCCAGCTTCTGTGAATTCTTCTTCTTCATTGCACTGCACGACTCATCTTCTGCACTTTTCTTAACGATGTTCTCTTCATTGAACTTTTTATTTGCTATTATGTCATAATAGCAAATAAATGCTATTATGTCATTTATTTGCTATTATGCTATGCAATAGATGTTAATTTGGCCGGATACCGGACACCGGATATCCGGCACAACTTGCAGCCAGATATCCAGCTGTAGTATGTTTTGATCTATCCTTTTTAAATTTTTATTTATTTTTAAAGAAATTAAATGTGGGTTTAGATTAGCTAGCCATCACTATGTTATTTTCTTTTTTATCTAACTTTAAAATTTTCTATTAATTATTTTTATGATAATTTCAGTTTTAGTACCAACATTTTAAATTTTTAGTTATAATAGTATCCAGCTAAATAATCTTTATAATAAAACCGTAAGTCATGTGACTGTCATCAACAGTTCCGGAATGTCCGTTTCACTTTTTCATATGCCAGGCGGCCATTTTTATTAAAAATTATTTTTTCGAATAAAACTTCATAAATGTGACATTTTTAGAAAGATCGTTCAAAATAAATTAATATTTGAGAGATGACTTACGTTCAATTATGTATATATTCTCCAATAACTTCAGTTGAAATTAGCTTCGCAGTTCAAATTCTCTATCCATGAAAGTAAACAAAAAAAAAAAAGATTCATTCGTCGTGAAGGTTTAAAATATTAAACCATTAAACCATGGAGATAATCGTTCGTAAAGTTAATTTTCCATGAAAGATTTTTTGGAGCGCTGCCTGGTGTCAAAAAAATAATTCGTACCAGTGACACAATCAAAGTTTACCATAATTATGTGCTATACAACTCAACTTCATTCTTTATCTTTTCTTCATGTAAGCTGAATGTAAACAAATACAACTCATGTAATGATATTTAATGAATCAAATTTCGAAACAAATTGTCAGTTAATTTGGTATTTATGTATTATACGTGAAAGGAAGAGAGACCACTGAAAATGATTGTTAATCACCAATCATATTTACCATTATTAATGACCAATCGCTTTCAAAACAGTAATTTAATATACATTTACAAAATACATAACATCATTAAGTACTTTTGTGTTATTTGGGCGCAAATCTCGCCAATACCAGCTTTTATTTTTCGTGTGTGCAAATTAGAAACGATACTTTTATTTTGAAATCAAATGTTCTGATGGAACAGCTGTCGTAGACGCACCGGGGCACTATATTAACTATAGAGTTGCAATATAGAGAGAAAAAACGGGTTGCTGTAATTAGAATTATAGGCGGTAATGTTGGTGTGACATATTTACGTGATTATCAAAACTGGCTTCCAAAAGTTCAATGTTTCACCAAACCATACTCGAAAATTACGTGTTATAATATGCACTCCGATTATGTCACATTATTCAAGACGTTTTAAATGAGAGTAATGATAGATTTTCTTCTTGATTCTCCCGTAATCAAGTCTACAGCCAAAGTTAGCAAGAAACAAACAAACAAACGAAAAAATATTGGCAACAATATGGTTCAGTGTAAATGGTGGATATCATTAAAGACTTTCACAAAATAGACTTCATTGCACCAAATCGTATTAACTAAAATACGCCATTTGGCAATGGATTAAATTACGGAAAACTACTTAATATGTTTAAGAATCTCCTCATTAGTAAGCATATTGCAACTGATAAGCAAACGGATATGAAGCATAAATGCTTAAGTTGGTTAAGCGGTTTTTGTCAAGAAAGATGAAATACATAACAACAAAAAATATGCGAAATGCTACCATGATCGAAAAAGTTTTTGATTTGTCTATTAGAATCTTCCGGTTTGGCGAAGGATTACGAAAAAAAAATAAATTATGAATAAAAGTAACGTGTTACAGTGCTTAACATACATTTAAGGGAGACCAAACTGGTCGCCAGTGGCGGCTAGTTTAGTAATAATGAATTAATTTTATGAGAAAAACTTACTACTGAATACTTTGGAAAGACAATATTTAATACTTTTATCTTCCCTTTTTCCTTTAACAGTATGATGTTCAAGCTGTAAAGTCCCCTCGTTATCTTTTATTGCTTTAATACAGGGGGTGCAGCAAACATTTTTTAAATTTTAGGGAGGAATTTTAGGGATTAGACAATGAAATTTTAGGGATATTTTAGGGCTAATTTATGTTGACCATCCCCAGTGATTTTCCAATGCACTTGTATTATAACACAAGTAATTTAAGAAACATAGCATAAATTCTTAGAAAACTCTTGATTAAATTTTTTTGTCATGACAATGAAATATCCATAATATGCTGTATTGTACAATAGAAAATAAATTTCGAAATTTTATTTTGTTTCACATTTAATTATCTTCATCAAAAGTTGGGCTTTCTCAATTTCGATTACTAAGCGGGTAAATATATTCATGCTAAATTTTTAACATCTGAAAGGCATAGTTAAATGAAACACAAGGAATATTCAATTGTTAAAAAATAAATAAATAAAATGCTTTATTGTCATCATCATAGAAAATAAATTTCGCTTTTATTTAGTTTCACATTTAATTTTCTTCTTTTAATATGTACTTTACTCACACCACTATAATTTTTAACAGCATCTTTTACAAATCTCAAACTTCTTATCGTAAGTTCATTGAAACCATCTTTTAGCATAGAATTGTTCATAGAAAATCCCTTCTCAAGATCAGCATTACCATGATGTAAAACAAGTGCAGTTTTAATTACACTTAAAAAGTTATGATACTTTATATCTTTGTTGTTATTTACCACTTACTTTTGAACAACCAATGAAAATGCCTAACAAGAATCAGCTTTGGCGATCACAATACAAAACAAAACTAACTTTATCAGTCATTTATAAACAAAAATAGTTATCAAAACAAATTTTAAGGAAACAAAAAAAATTTAGTAGAATTTTAGGGCTGTAAGGATATTTTAGGAATTGTAGGAATTACAGGGCGAATGCGATCCCTGTTAATACTTCAAACATTTTTGGGTACTTAGGTATTCTCCGGGCCAGGAGATAGATAGCCAAAAATGGTTGTCAAGTACCAAACTTGTTTATAGTTGCCAATCATGTTCAGAACAGTAATTTAATATTATTAAATACATAACATTGTTAAAAATAGTAAATAAATAAATAAAATGTACGGCGCACAATGGAAGATTTCAACTGTGCATGCCTGGGAATAATCTACTTTTTTAGAAGGGGTCATAGGTACAGAAAGGGTTTATTTTTTTAGATATTGCATTTATGAGTAAAATATAACTCTTCTATTTGATAAATTTAAAACGATAGATATAAAAAAAGAGGTACTTTTTTGTTAGCTGAGCGCCAATGATATATATACAGACATATACGTTATATATATATATATACATATATGTGTGTATATATATAAGTATATGCCCTGTTGCAAAATGTACGCGACGCTGCAACGGGCATTGCAGACTTTTTAGGGCACCTGCAGACTAAAAACATACAGCGATGCTGCGGACGCGCTATAGCGCGTAAATTACGCGAAAAAACGGCAAAATTCGTCAAAGGATCGCTAAAAAAAACGGCGAATTTTGTCAAAGAATCCCCGAAATTCATTTAAAGATTGCGAAATTTGGCTAATTTCGTTGACAGATCACGAAAAAAACGCAAATTTAGTCAAAAGGCCATGAAAAAACGTGAATTTCGTCAAAAGGCCGTCAAAAAAACATGAGTTTCGTTGAAGGATCGCGGAAAAATGCGAATTTTGCCAATGGGCTACAGAGAAAACGCCAACTTCGTCAAAGGATCGTGAAAAAAAACTGTTAATTTCGTCGAAGGATCACGAAAAAACAGTCAATTTCTTCGAAGAAACGGCAAATTTCGTCGGCGGATCGTGAAAAACGGAGAATTCTGCCGACAGATCGCGAAAAAACAGCAAATTTAGTCGAAGGATCGCAAAAAAAACGGTAAATTTCGTCGAAGGATCGCAAAAAAAACGGTAAATTTCGTCGAAAAAACGGTAAATTTTGTCGAATGATCTCGAAAAAACTGTAAATTTTGTCGAATGATCTCGGAAAAATGGCAAATTTCGTCTAAGTATTTCGAAAAAACGGTAAATTTCGTCGAAGGATCACGCGAATTTTGTCCAAAGGCCACAGAAAAAACGCGAAATTCATCAAAGGATCTGGGAAAATGGCTAATTTCGTTGTCAGATTGCAATAAAAACACAAATTTCGTCAAATGGCTGTGGAAAAACTTGATTTTCGTCAAAAGACTGTAAAAAAGAACATATGTTTTGTTGAATTGAAGGATGCGAGAAAATGCAAATTTCGTCTAATGGCCACAGAAAAAAATGCCAATTTTGTCAAAGAATCGTGGAAAAAACTGCTAATTTCGTCAAAGGATCACGGAAAAAGTGCGCATTTCGTCGAAAGGCCACGAAAAAAAAAAAAAAACGTGAATTTCGTCAAAGGATCGCAGGGAAAAAAAGAAACGCTAATTTTGTCAAAGGTTCGCAAAAAAAACGTGAATTTTTTGAAATAGTCCCGAAAAAGATGCAGCATTCCTTTAGAAAACAGCAGACACACAAAGTTCTATGCTTATTAATATAGGCAGGGTTTTTAATCTGAAACAATATACTGAACTAACTTTTGAAAAATCGGGTTAACCTGAACCCAATTTGCAAGAATCTACACTCAGCCTGAAATTGACTCTAATCAAAAGCAGAGTTAATCCGACCAGCAACAAGAATAATTATTGCCGAGAGGGGATTTTCTCAACCTCTCCCCTCTGTTATAACCTTTCAGAATGTTTACTGTGAATTTCAGAATTTTTCTTTACTCAGAAAGGTTGATAAATTTTGATGCCTTAATTAATTAGCACTACAACTACAACAGCAGCAAGAATAGATTTATATGATATATTGCGCATTACAGACTATTTTTGAAAACATTATTAACGTTGCAGACACTTGAAGATAATTCTGCCACTGGGAGTATATGTATATATTATATACAGGGCTTAATTTCCAACAGAAAAAGTACCGGACCCCTAATATTCTGCACGAAGTGTACCCCCCTCCCCTCTCCACTGTCACTCCAATCTGCATATTTATATTTCATACATTATTCTTAAAATTTAAAGCATTGTTTTTTTATGTAGCAAAATAAAAATTTTAAATACATCTATCTGCGTATACTTAGTAATAACTAAAAAGGGGAATAGTTGATAGCTACTTCCAAATAAAACCTTTGCTTAATCTTAATGTTAATTAATCGCAGAATTCAGTGATTAAATAAGCTCAGTATTATGATTCAGAAATAGTGTTAACACAAAAAAATAAATAGTTTGAAGCTATACAGAATAGAAAAAGATTATTTCTGTTTACTCTTTATTCTTATCAAAATAGCATTAAAGTGATTTGAAATGGAAATAAAATTTTGAATTTAAGACAGATTGAGCTCGAGCCTGCCCAAACCCAAAGATTGATATAAAAATCGATCCTGTTTCCTCTCCATCTCTTACGTGAGCAACACATTACTTTACTTATAAGTGTTTTGATACAAAAGAAGGCAAAAGATAAGAAATGGGAGGGAAAGGAAAGGGCAATATAGGATTCGTTTTTCGGAAGTGTTATTGCACTGGGCTCCGGAGTGCAGTGTTTATGAGCTTCGGTGAATTCTGGCCAATATTTAAATTTTTACTAAAAATAGAGAAGTACTGGATCTGGGCTCCGCCGCAAATAAAGCCCTGATTATATATATATATATATATATATGTATGTATATATATCACTAGCGCCCAGCTAACATAAAAGTACCAAAAAAGATAATATGAGCAGTAAGAAACAACGTTTTTATACACATTTCAGCAAAATTACATAAAAAGTTAACGATCAATGTAAATTTGAAAAAAAATGAAAATACACGAAATACATTAATGTGCCGATCCCTCTACTGCATATATGATCACTTTATGAACATGAAAACCAAACAAAACATCACTGGATGCAGCAACCTTGTTGTATTGGAATCCCAAAAATACATGAAATTCGCTAATGCCGCGATCACTGTACCGCATGTATGATCGCTTCGCGAACATGAAAACAAAAAAAAACATCACTGGATGCAGCAACCTCTTTGTATTGGAATTCTCAAAAATACATGAAATTCGTTAATGCGGTGATCACTGTACCGCATGTATGTTCGCTTCACAAATATAAAAACAATTAAAAAAAATCCCTGACGACTTGGCCTACAGGCACAGGTAGATTTCGAAGACGCAGACCGTGGGGCGGATGAATTGCGGAAGAAATGACCGGAATTGCAGAAGAAATGACCTTTTTGCCATGATGCACCATTTGAAAACGCCCACTTCGAAACCTAACTTGTTTGCAGGCGGAGCCGGCAGGGATTTTGTTTTGTTTTTAATTTTTTTTTGCTGTAAGTGTTGGTCCTATAAAAAACTTGTCAATATAAAAGATTTAGATAATATTAAGAGGATTTATAATAAATTTAAGTGGATTATATATCTTGTGAATTGATGAAGTTATGAATTTTTTTCTTCTACCCCCCCCCCCCCCCCCTTGGGGCCATTTTTAATGATCCCGGCAATTTTTCCCGGCGAAAAAAGAAGGAGAAGAGGAAAAAACGACGTGCGGAGAGAGAGAGACTAATTAATCTTTTTGCTCTTGGTAAAACTGGACCGAAGGGGATGGAGGCAATTAAACGGTAGAAAAACAACCTTTTTTACATCTTTTACTAGTTACTAGAACTTTCTACTTGCCCCACCCATTTGGATCTACTGATTCGGTTTAACCAATTAGATTTTTGGCTTAAATCATACTTTTTTTTTTCTTCTTTTCGGCCATTCACTTATTTTTGTTTGTGCTTGATCAGATAGCCTAGTAAATTGCTCTCTATCTTGGAGTAAATTGCTCTCTACCTTCTTCCATATTTTTTGTTAAAAATGGCAGATCATTCAAATTCTCATAAAAGGAAACGAGTTGTTTTAACCATAACTCTGAAGCTAGATATTATTCGATGTTTAGAAAGAGGAGAAAGTAAACAAGAATGGATGTGTAAGTTCAATATTGGATCCTCTACAATTTACGATATTAAGTTGCAGAAAGAAAAGTTGATGGCATTTGCTTCCTCTACAGAGACAAGCAAAGCATCGGATGAAAGAAAAACACTTCAGCAGCCTCAGCATGAAAAACTGGACAAAAGTTTGTATCAGTGGTTTTTATTAAAACGAGAAGAGGGAGTTCCTATATCTGGACCTTTACTAATTGAAAAAACAAGAGATTTTTCAGAAAAATTAAATATTGGTACAGAATGCAAGATTTCAGATGGGTGGCTTTCTTGCTTCAAAAAACGACATGGAATTAGAAAGATCGACATATCAGAGGAGAGAGAAAAACAGCAGATAACGAAGGTGCAGGTGAATATTCTATGTTTTTTGAAGATTTTATTAAAAAAAAAATAACATTAATCTGAATCACATTTATAATGCTGATGAAACTGAAATCTATTTCTGTTGCCTTCCTACCTCAACATTAGCAGGTCCTAATGAAACATCAGCAGACTGCTTAAAAAAAAACAAAGACAGACTAACAATTCTAACTTGTGCCAACGCAACTGGTTCTCATAAATTAAAACTGCTAGTCATAGGAAAATCGAAGAATCCAAGAGCACTCCCAGGAATCAAACATCCCCCTGTAGTTTATACGAACCAAAAAAGTGCTTGGATAGATAAGGATATTTTTACCTACTGGTTTAAAAAAGTTTTTGTGCCATCAGTAATTAGTGAGCTTGAAGCTAAATAAAAAATCTGGAAGAAATTAAAGTCATTCTTTTAATTGACAACTGTCGAGTGCACCCCAGCGATGTAGAATTGCAATATGGCAATATTTCAGTGATGTTTCTTCCCCCAAATGTAACTTCTCTGATTCAACCTATGAATCAGGGAATCATACAGAACCTTAAAATGATATATCGAAAGAACTTCATGCGTAAGCTAATAAACGCACAAACAACTCTGCCAGAATTTCAATCATCTTTCTCAATAAAAGATGCAATTTATGATCTTGCCAGTGCATGGAACGCCGTAAAACTCTTCGAAGCGGATGGAGAAAATTATTATTTTCAGTAAACTTTTGTTCGGATTCATCAGATGAAGAATTTGAAGGATTTAAACCTACGAAAAAGAACAAATTGAAAGAAATTATGGAAGCACTAAAAAATGGACATAATACCAACTTATCTGTATCGCTACTGGAAATGTCAGAAATTGAAAATTGGATAGATATGGATAAAAATATTCCTGTCACAGAAAACCTTAACAGAAGAGCAATTGATCAAACATATGACAGCTCCAGAGGAAAAAACAAATGATGTTTCTTCAGAATCTGAAGAAGAAATAATTGAGGAGAAAATTTCGTGGAATGAAGCAGAGAAAAGTTTATCCACTTTTTTAAAGTTTTGTGAAAAAAATTTGCAGTATTCGGCACAAGAAGTTATGGAATTACATCTCATAAAAGAACGCTTCATGAAAAAAAAGAGAACTTTCTTTCAGACAGACAGACATTAGACATGCGTTTCGTATTATTCCTGGCACATCGAAAGGAACTCAATCAAATGCACAGTAACTGCTGAGAACATATTTATCCCAAATTATTTTTTTTATTATTATTGTTTCACTTACTCAAGAATAAGAAATCATTATTTTTAAAGAATTATTTACAAACGTCTTTATACTAGATTATATTTTAAATACTATATTTACTCAAAAATATTATATTTTATAACTGAATGTGTTTGGAATATATACACTTAACTGGAAAATTTAAAAAAAGATACTGCAGGGTAAGTTAATTTATTTTGTTTTTGTTTTATTGTTGTATTTTTAACACTTCAAACATTTTCTTTCCAGCTGCCTGCCAAGAAAATAGTTTTCAGCAGAATAAACAGCAAAAAGAAATAACGAAATGATACCCTTTTCTTTTCCTTACTTAATATTAAAAAAATAATTGATATCTCTGTTTATAATGGTCCTATTGTATTCAAATTTCCAGCAAATTGAAATAATAATAAATTAGGCCGCTTACTACATTTCTATTTAAATACAGTAAGTTTTCAGAAAATTAGCCCCCCCCCCTTTCCCAAAAAAAAAAGCCTACTATCTGCACGGAGCCACTCCCCTCCCCTCCCCCCCCCCAACAAAAAAAAAGTGCTGACAACAAATTTGTTTTTATCGTGATCGGAGAGGAGAAGTGAAATTGGACGTTACAGCTTGCATCTGATAACGTTCTTAGCCATGTAGAAAGGACTCATTATGCCAGAATCAGTTTTGTTATTTTCTATGTTGATGTTTACTTTTTAAGCACATGAAGTAAGAGAAGCATCTGTTAATCATCTTTATCTTAAATTAAAATCTTGGAGATGTCTAATTATAAATAAAGTAGTGTTATAAAAGATTAATAAATAAATTTTGAAATAATATGCTAACACAAAATATTGTTTAGTATCTTTATTTTTAATCTGTCAAAATTAACTTTATCAAAGGCAAATTTAATAATAATAAAATAATTATTTTATCAATTTCCCGATGACAGGAAAATAGGCCAAAAAATAATTTTCGTTTTTCACTGTTACATCGATGCACGCCTCCCTCCCCCCCCCCCCCCCTTCATGACAGATTCTGTAACGTTCAACTATCCGGACTTTTCAAGTATCCGGAAATCAGCGCTTCCCAAGCATGCCGGTTAGTTGAGCTTTTACTGTAATAGAAAATCATTGCAATCTCATGAAGAAGCACAAGTTGGACATTTTGCAGTGAAATGTACATCAAGTGAACAAGGAAGAAAACAAAGAAAAAATGCCACCAATGCGCTAAAAATTACAAACACAAATATACTATGTATTACTGCAAAGTTTGCCCCGATGCTCTGAGTTTGTGTTTAGAATGCTTTCAAGCATATCATAAAATAACTCTTTGTAGGAAGTGATCAGAGCCGTCCTTAGGGGTGTGCGACAGGTGTGACTGCACAGGTCCTCGTGCCCCCCCCCCCCCCCCCAAAAAAAAAAAAAAGATTTTTTTTTTCTAATAAAAAAACATGAAACGTTTAATATTTTTTGCACACATTGTTAAATAATTAGCATTCGTTGGGCAATTAGCTTTTTTTTCACATAAGATTTTACCTGTTATGGAGTGTACATTGTGTAGTTTCAGGTCTCAGCATACAACATAATTAATTAAAATGCAACTGTGGCATTTTTTTAAGAACGAAATAAAAATAGTTCAGGCCAATCGAGACAAACAAGGGTATCCAAGACAACCAAGAAAAGCTATGAGTCTGCACAAGCCAAAATTTCCAAGCCTAGCCCAGCTCGGCCCGTGTGAAAACCTTATTAGACAGGCATAAATGCAAAATACTCGTCCTGCTTCGTGTATAATATTGATGAACTCTTTCATTACATGCAGTAAAATCAGACATAAAACATGCTGATATTTCTTAAATAACATTATTTTAAAATTAAATGTTTTTTAAAAGAATATTGCATACATATTTATGTAAAAAATTTAAAGTCAGTATTTTTCATGTTATATGTCAGCAATCTATGGAATACGGAATAACAATATTAATAACCACCAAGACAATTTACGTACAATCGTGCTAAAAACACACCATCCATGCTATTTTATCCCCAAAGAATGCGAGAGGTACCATTCATTGAAATTTTGTCTACTTCCGAATATGAGTATAATTTTTGAAATAGGGCGTCTGCATATTAGAAATTGTACCAACTTTAATTTTTTAAATGGTAACACCCATTTTTGATAGTTCATTTGAGTTCTTTGGATCAAACGGAAATAGCAGGAGCCTGTCCCCTGAGACTACCGAAAGTAAAATTTCTCTAAATCTTGAAAACTAATTATAGGAATAATTGAGCTATAAAAGTACATAGCCATGTTTGCAACAACACTGATTTTTTTTAAACACATAATGTAGGTCACAATTCATAATTTTTTAATATAAATTTATTAACAATTTTCATAACTAAAAATATGTTTTTTAAATCGAAAAGATGCATGTATTATGTTTGGGTTTATTCACGGTATCTCACCAAAAGAGAACATTTGAATAGGGTGGTTTTTTGGGACGATATAAAATTTTAAAGTTTGTCTCTCACAACTCTTATTTTTAAAAAAGCATATAAATTATACCTTTTTCAAAGTTGCTTTGATCCAAGGGAATAAAAAAAAAAGGGTCAAAAGTAAGTGTTACCATATGATAAATGAAAATTGGTACGATATTTAATATGCTGATGATTCCTATTTCAAAAATGGCATTCATATTTGAAAATTAAAACCACTCCCAGTCCTGCTGTACCTGTCGCATCTCTCTGCGATAATTTGGTGATAAAATATATAGGGTGATACTTTTTTTCCATGACTTTACATGAATACTCATTTAAAAAAATAACGTAGTTTAGATTGAAATAAAAAGATGTTTAAAGAAAATCATAATGTAAATGATCTGGAAAGAGAAAAAAAAGAGTAATTATAAAAAAATATTTATCTGTAATTTGTTAAATAAAATTAAATTTCTAAAGATTTTGTTAAATAAATGAACAATAAAACAATTACTTTAACCCCTTGAAGGATGGTGGGATATTATATATCCCACTTAATTTTAATGTCTAAATCCCACAATCGTACCGGAATTTCGAATAAAATTTTTCTTTTAAAATACAGTGTGGAGAAAAAGCTTTTATTTATCTTCCAACAAATCTGGTCAAAAATCCTGGTGTCATTCAATCATTTGAACATTTTAGCAACAGCAGTACTTAGTCCCTGGAAGGGTTAAAAAAAACAAAACCTGCCAACCTGACAGGATCTCTGACCAATTTTTTTCTTTCCTGGAAAGAATAAAATCCAGGCCCAACTCGTTTCGGATAAAGTAAAATCCAGGCACGGATAAAAAGCCCGAACTGGGCTTGGGCTTACATTTTTCTGCAGACTCCGATCAGGATGGGGATGAAATTTCTGGCCATGCAAATCTCCAAGATAGGTTACTGAGGATTCAAACTAAGCTCCAGATACGGCGTTGATACTGCTGGTTATAACCGATGCTATTCACATGTGGTTCACTTGTTATTTTGACATTTTAATATCAACCGTTAAAAAGCCGGTACTGTTGATTGTTTTGGATAAATGATAAGCATTATTTCAATGATTATTTGGAATCTAATAACACATTTCTTTAAAAGTTATTTTATCATAATGTTATATATTTTATTGTTCAATAAGTTTTATAAAACTATTATTATTATACGAATATCCCTGTTCCTATTCACCCACACACACACAGTATGTCTTATTACCTTCACGGCACTTTCCTAAAGGCTGTCAGATTTCAGACGCTCGAAAATTCCCCCCTAAATACTTTTGTAAAATATGTTAATGTAATAAGATATATATATATTAAAAAAAATCATTCATTACAAAACTTATGTAAGTTAAAATTGCCAGAAGCATTATTAGTGAGTTTTTTCTTTTTAAAGTTTTTCACAATGCACCTAAAACATTTCTGAATTCTTTGTATTTATATATGTTTTAAAATTTTAGATGAGTATTTTAAATTTATCACAATCTTATTTATAGAATCACATTTTTCTTTTGATCAATATTAATTCTGCTAGATTATTTTTATGAAAAAATTCCAATGCTAATAACAGTAAAACTTGTGTGCCTAACGATTCTTATTTTTTTTATTTATGTGCATTTTGTAATATTTATTTACTTTCTTGTGTACATTTGTAAAAACATGGTAATCTACGTATAGTGTTGTTGATGGGTTGATTCATGACGGCCAATTATCAACACGAGGGATATAGGCCCTAGGGGGGAGTGCCCTCCGTGGGGTGTCTTTTTAAGGGATCCTAACCCGTAAAACCACAGAAAACTCTGAACGGTTAGGTCAACAAGCGCGACAGGAGTTTGAACCCAGCACCTCCCATCTACCAGCTTTGAGAGCAGAACCTCTCAGCCACTGTTAGGGCTCTACGTATAGTGACCAAAATATTTTCTGTGCGCAGCACCCACAATTTGATGATCGGGTTTTGCACACAAACGTATACGTGAGATTTTTTTAAAAATATAGTTGCATCATGGGAAGATTGGCTAACTAATTTGAAAATAAAGGGCCTCGCAAAAGATCTTGCACTGGGCCTCGCTTTCACTAAGGACGGCTCTGGAACTGATTTACTAACAGTAGGGGTGCACAACCTTTATAAGCGAAGGGCCACTTACAAAAGTGACTGGGTTGTCGAGGGCCACCATCAGTAGAATTTTGTGACGACGACGATGACGGGGGGGGTAATCTAAGTCTACAATCAGATTTAAAAAAAAAAAAAAAATCGGAAGGGTAGTTTTAGCCTCCTAGGTTCCTTCCTTCCCAGTCAATGTCAACGTATTCAGTTCTGTTGGCAAGGATGTATCAACAGTTTACGTTTGTATTTATACAAGATATATAGCTGAGATTATTTTCAAAGAGTGAAAATACTCCTTGACTTTATTTGAAGGAGTAAATTTAGCTTTAAAGATTGCCAAAGCGGGAAAAAAATTCTTTCATGAATGCAGGTGGAGAGGTGGAGAAACATATACTATTCTAAATTGTACTTCTTAACATATTCAGTCATAAAATGTGGATATCAAGTAGGGGTGCACAACCTTTATAACAGGAGGGCCAATCACAAAAATGACTGGATTGTGGAGAGCCAACATAGGGTGGACAAAATTTTGTTTCGGGGAAGGAGGGGGAGGATCGGCCTAAAAGTTCATAAAAATGCTAATTTTAAAAGTAGGGTTAAGTTAACTCCCTATACGCAACCATCTCCTTAGTCAGCATAACCCAATTCAGTTGGCAAGGATGGAGAAAACTTGCATTTTTTTTCCATGCGCGATTGACAATATTCATAGTTTTTTCCTATTGATTGACGAAATTCACGATTTTTACGTGCCCGTTTGGTGAAATTTGCGATTTTACGCACCCGATCGGCAAAATTCTGGATTTTTACGTACCTAACCGGCAAAATTGGCGATTTTTACGCACTCGATCAGCGAAATTTGTAATTTTTTCGCACTTGATCGGCGAAATTTACCGTTTTTTCGCGATCCTTCGACAAAATTTACCGTTTTTTCGAGATCCTTCGACAAAATTTGCCGTTTTTGGCGATCTTTCGACGAAATTTGCCGTTTTTTCGCGATCCTTCGACAAAATTAGCCGTTTTTTCGCAATCCGATGACGAAATTTGCCGTTTCTTCGACGAAATTGGACGCTTTTCCGTTATCCTTCGACGAAATTACAGTTTTTTCCACGATCCTTTGACGAAGTTGGCGTTTTCTCCGTGGCCCTTCAGCAAAATTCGCATTTTTCCGTGATTTCGCCGAAAAACGCGGAAAAATTCGCCGAATTTCCGCCAAAAATGCACTTTTTTTACGGCCTTTTGACAAAATTCACGTGTTTTCACGGTCCTTTGACTAAATTTGCGTTTTTTTCGCAATCTGTCAACGAAATTAGCCATTTTCCGCGATCTTTTAATGAATTAATTTCGAGTTTTTTCACGATCATTCAACGAAATTCCCCGTTTGTTTACGATTCTTTGACGAAGTTTGCCGTTTTTCGTGATCCTTCGACAAAATTTGCCGTTTTTGGCGATCTTTCGACGAAATTTGCCGTTTTTTCGCGATCCTTCGACAAAATTAGCCGTTTTTTCGCAATCCGATGACGAAATTTGCCGTTTCTTCGACGAAATTGGACGTTTTTCCGTTATCCTTCGACGAAATTACAGTTTTTTCCACGATCCTTTGACGAAGTTGGCGTTTTCTCCGTGGCCCTTCAGCGAAATTCGCATTTTTCCGTGATTTCGCCGAAAAACGCGGAAAAATTCGCCGAATTTCCGCCGAAAATGCAGTTTTTTTACGGCCTTTTGACGAAATTCACGTGTTTTCACGGTCCTTTGACTAAATTTGCGTTTTTTTCGCAATCTGTCAACGAAATTAGCCATTTTCCGCGATCTTTTAATGAATTAATTTCGAGTTTTTTTCACGATCATTCAACGAAATTCCCCGTTTTTTTACGATTCTTTGACGAAGTTTGCCATTTTTCGTGATCCTTCGACAGAATTCGCCATTTTTTAACGATCCTTTGACGAAGTTTGCCGTTTTTCGCAATCCTTCGACGAAGTTTGCCGTTTTTTTCGCGATCCTACGGCGAAATTTGCCGTTTTTTCGGATTATTCGACAAAATGATTTCGCGATTCTTCGAAGAACTTACGCGTGTAAAAATTGCACGTCGCATGGGACGCGTAAGAACTATTTTTTGCGTCCCAATTCCAATTTTTCGCGTAATTTACGCGCTATAGCATGTCCGCGGCATCGCTGTAAAAGACGCAATTGCCGTATTTTCAACGTTATTTCCGTACTACCGTATTTTACCACGCATTTCCGGAGTTGTTGGCATCTATGTATACTAGACACCAAGCTTTTCTGGGGTCCAAAACCACCTACCACCAAACGTGATTTCCACCTACTAAGTCAAACTAGTTTTTCTCCGACCAAAATCTGCTTGGAATTTCCGTATTCCTGCCGAAACTTGAACATTCCCTGGAATTCAGAAACGATCCCATCAGCACAGTACCTGCCTCCCCTAATTTGCAAATAGAAGCAACTGCTTGCGTACGTACGGAAGGAGGAAACAGCGAGGCAGGTGACCGAGTGCGTTTGGGAAGATGACTTTACAGGCGCTTTGAGGGAGAAAAAAAAGATCGATTCTTCACTAAAAATAGTCGCTGGAACCTGAAAAAAGTCGCCTTTTTTTGCGTTTTAGTTGAAATAGTCGCTTTTTAATGGTTTTTGGCCTATAATAGTCGCCATAGTCGCCTGATGCTGAAAATAGTCGCTTTTAGTCGCATTTTAGTCGCAAATGGCAGCCCTGCTTATAATGTCTGTTTTGCATTTTGTAGTAGCGTGTTATTTAAACTATTTTTAATTGCTTAAAGCATTGTATTTATTTATTTTACCTCTAAATCTTTTAGTTTTTCCTGTTTGTAGTAAAGAAAGCGTCGAAACAAAAGATACATATGTTATATATACCTTTTATAATGAATATATTGCAAAGATTTTTGTATTTTTATGTACAGAAGTAACCTTTACTAAGCACTATTTATGGTAAGTATATCGCGCCATCTACCGGCCAAAATAGCCCTTTACGATTCCGAAACTAAGGGGGATTGTGAAGGCCGTATGAGGAAGGGAGAAAGATGGAGTTTGGCCGTGTTTATACGCTACACGATCGGCAAAATTCACGATTTTTGCAGGCCGATCGAAAAAATTCACGCTTTTTACACGCCCGATTGGCCAAATTTGCGATTTTTTACGAATATGATCGGCGAAATATACAATTTATACGCACCTGATCGGCAAAATTCACGATTTATACGCACCCTGTCAGCAAAATTCGCGATTTATACGCACCCTGTCGGCAAAATTCGCGATTTATACGCACCCTGTTGGCAAAATTCGGGATTTTTACGTGTCCGATCGGCAAAATTCACGATTTTTACGCAGGCGATCGGCGAAATTTACGATTAATACGCACCCGAGCGGCAAAATTTGTGATTTTTACGTAACCAATGGGCGAAATTCGCGATTACGCGTTAGATCGGCAAAATCTGGCAAAATTCGCGATTTCTATGCACCCAACTGGCGAAATTCGCAATTTTTTTGCATCCGATCGGCGAAATTGATCCGCGGGCCACCAGTAATCCGATCGCGGGCCACAGGTTGTACACCCCTAACTAACAGTCATAATGTTGGAACTAAAATTCGGGAATTCCCACTGGGAATCCTAAATTTTTTCACTACATTGCTTTTTTAAACATTATTCGCAAAACATTTTTTTATTTCGACTTTCGCCTCTAAACTCAAGCATTTCTTTTGCCAGAAATAGCCAGCTTACAAAGAGTTTTAAAAATTAACAGATGATAAATTTACAGGATAAGCAAATGTCAATGAAATCATCGGTCATCAAATAAGAAACATAATCCAGTTCAGTTAAGCTGTCGCCCCTCTGCCCTTCTTAAAACACTACCCCTTTCCCAAATCTCTCTTGGAAGTATTGAAAATATGTGATGAAAAATATAGCTGGTATTTAAGAAATAAAAATTAGTTCCTGCCCCGTTTTTTAAGTGAAAAATTCGCTATATCACTTGTTTTCTCACTTTTCATGCTTGAATTCTTTTTGTTATACCATGCTTTTCATTATAAATATTTCGTTATATCGTTTCGAATTCAGTATTCTTTAACATACAGACCAACTAAATGGTTATGAGTATTTCGTTATAAAGTGCTTCTACTGGACTAATCTATTCAGGAGTCGATACACATACAGTTTTTTTTTTTCTTGGGGCCCATTTAACAAAAACTTTTTTAAATCCTTTTTGCAGAAATTTTCGCATCTGGTGAACTTGTTTGTTTACAAATTACACATTTTAAAACATCCCAAAATAATAAATAATTAATAAATAGTAAGTTTTTATTTTATTAGAATTTTATGAAAGGGCCTAATTTATTAAAAGGAATTTCGTGAAGTCATTTTATCAAATTGATTTTTGGTTAATTTCACGCAAAGTTTGACATAGAGACCCTTTTTAAATTTGAACAAATTTATTTTTTTTTTTCAGTTTAATTTATAGAAAACATATCAAATCTATTGAAAACAACAAGAAAAACATTATAGATGAAAAAGTAATTTTTTACCATTAATTTCTTTTTACTTCTTACTTTGACACAAAATATCTGCTCTGATTGTACAAACTTTGATATCAATTGAAGCATTCAAGCATTGCATAAATCTTATTTTTATAATTTTATTTTGAAAACTGACTCACTACTTTCTAAAAAAACACCAAAATTACCATTATAAACCATTATATTTTTTTGTTAGAAGTTCAACATTTTTACGTTAGTGCCGTGTCATGTCTGTCACAGAAAACATATATTTTTTTTTAGTTTAAATAAAATATGTACCTGTATAAAATACTTATAGTTCATTTTCTCTTTCTGTCTATCTCAACAAACAGTTTATGATGAAAAGGGAAAATAAAGTCAGAAAAATAACTGAAATTTAAGTGTTTAAATATTGTTATGTCTGTCACATTTTGCCATGTCTGTCACAATCCGTTTTTTTAATTTATTTTAATTTAATTTATTTTTCGCATTATTGGTGGCAACACCTTTTTGTACAACATTAGTAAATACCTCAACTCAACTTAAAAATGATTTTGATTTCATACCAAGTGATATTTTTAGACTTCAAAAACATGCAGTGTTTATAAGGACATCGAGCTCTACAGGAAGTTTGTAGAAGGACTTGAAGAAAGTGAACTTGAGTCTCAAGTTTCATATTATACAATGGACAAAATCAGCAGATAACTGTCGTACAAACAAAAAATCATGCTGCATTGTTAGATTTATTAGAGAAATAGTGTACATATATTTCTTGTGGCATGTTTAATGTAAAGTGCACACAGTCTAAATTCTTTGCAAACTTAAAACAGAATCTGATTTATGGGAAACTTTCTTTTCAAGCTATAGGTGCAGATTCACGGTCGCCAGTTGCCACGTGGTGACTAAATTTTTTGCTGTGGCCACTAACTTTCGGTGTTTAAGTCGCCATGTGATTTAAAAGTAATCAATTTCTGGTATTCCCAGTCCCCATCGTGAAATGTTGATTTTTTTTTTAAAGATTAAGACTAAAACACATAACAAACATTATCTTTTAATAACATTTCAGAATGATCTGTTTAACACAGCAAACTATTAATATATTCGAATAGCAATGTTATTCATAACAGTTTGAATCTGATAATTTTACATAGACTGTGATTTAAATACACACACACACACACACACACACACACACACATATATAAACAAATATTTGAAGTGTGTTTTGATTTTGACGGAGAAACCTTTTTATGCCGTTAATAATCTCCACGTGTTGTGAACGATCGAAAGAACACTTAGAACATGTTAAAAACCAGACCCCAATTAACTCCAAGTACCTCAAGTGATAAATGCAGCTGCGAACCAAAGTGAATAAAACCAGACCTCACATCGAAACTAATCAACTAAGAAATACGCCAGACCGCCCCATTTCAACCGATATGCCGCGCGCGAGAACTCAATAACAATCTCTCAGAATCTAAAATGTAACCGAACAGTAAAGACGCTCATGTAAATATGATGTAAACAACTCAAATTTAATGTAAAATTGGAGCACTTCTAAGCAGACTCCAAACGCGATACAAATGTATATATAAAGACAAGAATTCCAATAATAATATTATATTCAAAGGAAAAATGGATCTACTTACTTCACGCAATTTATTATTTTCTACTAATACTGTTTATTACTCCAAAACAGTGATACGTAAATGAATCGACAGGATAAATATCAGTGTAATACTGTAGATTACTCCAGGGCCGAAACCAAGGGGGAGGCAGAGGGGGCATGTGCCCCGGGCGCCAGCAAAACAGAAGGCGAAGTTGACGCCAAATGCAGGTTTTGTTTGTTGTTTGATATAGAAATGGTAAGTTCACGGTCTGGCAAACAGTTGGCGTTGCAATCGCCGAACCGATGTTTTTTTTTAGTAAATACCAACCTTTAAAAGGTAGTAGAAAAAATGCCATGACGATTCGCTGTGTGGATAAAACGTTAGAGTGGTTTTAGTTGAACGACTTTGTTGATAAACAAAAAAATGGATAACAAGTATTTCAAGAATTGTTATTTGATGGGGAAAAAATACCGTTCAAACAAAAGCTTGGCTAGATAAGCGTTATCCGGACACTGCACCAGGTAAATCAACCATTATTGACTGGTTTGCTGAATTTAAACGTGGTCGTACGGACACCAGTGATGCACCACGCAAGAGGTGGTTACTCCGGAAAACATAAAAAAAGTCCACAAAATCGTTTTGGGGAACTGTAAAGTGAAGTTGCAGGAGATAGCTCAGACTCTGAAGATATCCAAGGAACGTGTAGGTTTTATTTTGAATGAACATTTGTCTATGAAAAAGCTGTTGTCAAAGTGGCTGCTGCGCGTGTTGACTTTTGACCAAAAACAACAACGAGTTCTGAGCACTGTTTGGAGCTTTTTCGTTATAAAATTATGTTATTTATTATTAAATTATTATTATTAATCATTTAATAAATTATTATAAAATTATTATTAAATTTTTAAAATTATTATCATAAAATTATTATTTTTAAATTATTATTATTAAATTATTATTATTTATTATTAAAGTTATGTTATTTATTAAAGTTATAAAGCTTTGTTAAAAAGTTGTGTTTTCTTTATTAGACCGGGAACTTATCAGCCCATGTGTTATATGAAATTTGTATAAAATGTCTCGCAGCCGGAAAATCTAAAAGAAAAACTGAACCAAATACATTAAAATAGACAAATAGATAAAAAGACTCGTCTACAATACAAGATAACAAATGAATAAAAAACTAACTGTTCTCTTAGTCTATTTTCTTTCTCCCATTCCAAATGTATCATGTCTATGCCGTCTATCATTTAAATCTCTTCCTATGTGGTTTAGGAGAATCACTAACATTTTTCAAGGTCAATCCCTACTGATGTCTGTATATGACACTGTTCAACGTCGTCTGGATACGGTACTGCACTGTCCAGCATGGATAATTGGCAAACGATTCCCTTACTTTGACTTTTCTATTAGATAAAAATATTCTATGAAGGCTGCTCTAATTTTTCCCTTTTCTCACAGCATGGAGCTTTCTTCTTTTTCCATTTTGTCATGAGCGAGGGGTTACTGCCTTGGACAATAAACACAAATTGGGGGATGAATGGCCAAAGTAAAATTCTCAGCAAAATCTTTTTCTTTTAAGTATAGCATTTGTAGAGGTACAGTAAAAAATCTCGTACAGGGCACCATGGCTAGTAAAGCCGGAGCCGCCCTTGGCTTTTGTTAGGTTTAAAAACCTCCCAAGTTTAGTTATGTTCTGAACACTTCTTAAATTACATTTAATATAAACTTAATTTAAAATATATTTATTCTTGTTAACTTACCCCTTCCTATTGTACTTTATTTTCATGAAGCATTTCTTAATTTAACTGTTCAAACTTTAAATTACATATGTTTATCTTTTCCGGTGAGCTCTGTTAAAACCACACTTCACTCAATGTTTTGGCCTGCTGGCTTGTATGATGACATCATACACTCATGTAAGCACAGGAAGTTCATACACTCATTAAACATTCATATTTTGATCAGCTGTTTGAGGTAGGGGGCGTTACTTCCTGCTTCTAGTCATTTCTTTCAGCCCTTTAAATAGAGTGAGTTGTTTTGCTGAAGTTGCTCTTTACTTTTTCAATCTTGTGGTTTTGCCTTTTGCCAGCTGGGATGTTAATGCTTATGGCAGATGTTTTCTCATCTAAGCAGTGAAGTTAATATGTGGTTTATGTTTTCTTTCAACATGAAGATTAAATATGAGATATATTTTTTTCCCTCAGCTGATATGGTATAGTAAAGTTTATTAAATATGTTTCTGAAATCAATTGTGTGTTGAGTCAGGAGATTGTTTACAAAAGTAAAAGTGAATTGTTTTTAAGAAGTAATCCTTTTTCTATTGAAATGAAGAAACAATTTGATTTATTTAATCTGATAAAGGCATGTTTATTTATTTTTGAGAACTTGATATTTTGTCTGAAGAAATAAAAAGGTTTGTTTATTTTTTCAACATATCTCTCTCTCAAGTTATTTTTTACATTAATGAAACTGAAATTAAATGATCAATTGGGGAAACAAGGTTTATTTAAAGATAATATATTTAATTAATGAAATTATTGAATTTTAAATCATGCTTCATATGGGCTTCTTGCTGCATTTGAGATGTAATAAAAATGGCTCTGCTACATTTTAAGACAGTTTGTTTTTTTACAAACTGATAGCTTTATCTTCCAAAAAGTTTTTTACTCGTCTTTTTGCGAAAGTTTTCTAAGCATTTTGCCGCCCTTGGCGGCAACTGGAATATGCCGGCTTGCTACTTTTGCTGAAATTACTTTTTTATCCAGATCCAATCTAGTATTATTAGAGGAGGCGAGGTTCAGCGACTGCCTGGGATACTAAAAACAAATAATATTTGAAAGGGTAATTTGAAAAATATGCAAAATAAAACTCTTTGTTAAAACTTTTTTTGAAAAAAAAAAATGTCATTTGTAGGGGTGCAGGGAGAAAACCATACCCAAGTTGCTATGACAAATAAAACCGCAGCCGCCCCTGCATTTATCCTCCCAAATTATTTTCTCGTCCTTTGGCCATTTCCAGATAAATGAAAAATGTTCCCATACCATTTGTTACAATTACTTTTTTACATACAGATCCGGTTTTAAAGGGCACGAGGTTGGCTATTGCTAACGACACTAAAAACTAAGGGGATGAAACATATGCAACATAAAATAGTAACCTCTCCTCCCCTTTTTTCTTTTTTAAGAATATAGCATTTGTAGAGACACAGAAAAGAACCTCGCACAGGGTGCCATGGCTAATAAAGTCGTCTTTGCCTTTATCTTTGCAAAAAAAAAAAAAAAAAAAAAAAAAAAAATTAGTCTTTTTCCCTTTTTTACGTGTTTTGCCGTCCCATTCTTTTGCTGTAATTATTTTTTTTTATCCAGATGTAAATTTTCGGGGCAAGTACATCGTGTGCCTCTGTAATAGTCAAGCTCAATTTCTTTTTGTTTTTAATCTTATCCTACTCTAAAAATGCAAAATATCGATTATAATCAGTAACAAAGTCAAATGCATTCTCATAGCTTTATGTAAACAGCATACCAAGTGTGGGGGACCCCTAAATCAGGGGCCCCAGTGTCACGATCCAGATTTAGATTTATCAGATCTGATTTAATTAGACTCTGAATCTGTGTAATTAAATCGTCATAAAAGTCTCTAATAGTAACAGGGTTCCTTTCAGCTCAGATCCAAGTTTGAGTCTCACCCGAACCCTCCACAACTGTTCACAGTTCTGATAATTAAAAATAGAAAAGAAGACAAGGAAAAACATTTAAACATAACTAAAACATTTCTGTTAATAGCAAATGGTATAAAAAATATTCTATTTACATTACATGAAAATTATGTAGTAATACTAATTAAAAAAAGTGCTAAGAAAATCCTTTGATCAAAAAATCATTTTTCTCGTTGAACTCAAAAGAGGATTTTGGGGGCCCTTTGGATGCAGTGCCCCTCGCGATTGAGACCATCACGACCCCTTAAATCCGACCCTGAGAATATCAATAATTATACTTTCTAAGATGAAAACCTTTATAAAGCGGAAAATTTTTCGGCTCCTTTCGATTCCATTTTCAAGGTTTTAATGAATCAGTATTTGACAAAGCTGATTACTTAGTTCAGTATTACAGATTATCTGATTATCATTATATACTTTAAATTTTAGAAACTTGGAAAAAATTCGCTTTGGAAATTTTCTTTTCGAAGGGGGGGGGGGGGGGGGGGGTGTCCAAAATCAGTGTTTGCCCCGGGCACCAAAAAGGCTAGTTTCGGCACTGGATTACTCTGAGCGCAAAAGAAAAATTTCAGGTAAGCTGAACCAATCTTTTTTACCATTATCAAAAGATGAAAATGTAAATTAAAATATGAAGACTGATAACAATTTATAAAGATAGAAAATTTATTATGCTACCGAAGGTTCTCTAACAGATTTTTATAGTGCAAAATAATCTCACAAATTCAGATTTACTTTCATATGTACTTTTGTCTGGCAAAATCAAAATAAGAAATATTGTTTTTCTGATATTCCCCGCTATCATAATGGCTTAGCTTATACCTATACATATTTTTTTAAACCGTATCTTGCCCAACTTTATCTTCTGATTGTACATGATTTAAGATTTAATTAATATTCAAATTTTGTTGTACATGTGTTTATATTAAATAAATTACTTGAATTCCTGAGTATTTTTTTTTTTTTTTTAGTTTTTTACCCCATATAAACACTACTGTTTTTATGAGTTTGTTTTACAATTGTGGCTACTGGATTTTTTGGGTTTAGGAGCCAGTGACTCCTTCTAAATTTTGGGAATCTGCACCTATATTTCAAGCTGAATTTAGCAAAATTTACTCTCACACTTATCAGGATGAAATTCAGTCTACACATTGCCAGAAAACATCTTTTACACTATATCACTATGGTCTATTATCGTGCTAATGCCAAAGCTACTGATGTCAGTTCTAAGTCTTATGTCATGATCTCTGATTATAACCATTATGATAAGTATGCAGTCACAGTGTTTAATAAATAGGTACTAGAAAGTTTTCCAGAAAAACACCCAGAGTGCAACAGATAGAATTCCAATCGGATGAACTTCAGAACACTTTAAACAAAAATATAATTTTTACAAAGACAATGAACTAAGCTATGCACAATGTGGCATTTCTCAGCTGTATCAAATGGCAAAGGCTGTATCGATGATATAGGTGGGACAATAAAGTGCCGTGTTTGAGAAGTTAGTCGAGCCAGAAAAGCAGATCCCAGAATACCTCTTGAATTTGAAAATGATGCTGAGAAAATCTGTTCCGGAATAAATGTCCTGTACAAGTCAGGCAAGAAAATACAAGTAGAAACTACTGGATGAGATGTGGATCACTGATGGTCATGAAATAAAAGGAATGCCTGGAACAAGAAGAGCACATTGTTTTCGCTAATATTGATCTGGTGTAGTATTTTACAATCTTGCATCTTACTGTGAAAAAGGTACTTTATTTAATTTCCGATCTGGTAAATGTGTTGAAAAGACACAGAAAAAAACAGAAAATCTGAAACTGTAATGTGGACAGTGGGTCATTGTAAAGTCTGATAATGTAGAATTTCACAGGCTGATAACAGAAATAACAATATTAAATAAAATGTTTAATGCCGGTTAAAATGAAAGTAATGTTTAAATTTGAATCTAAAGTGCATGTTGTTTGGTATAAAAAGAAGCAAATTGTATTAGCAGTTATAGTCTATGTTACTAATTTCTTAGGGATTTTATACATTTTAAGACTTTTTATTAAAAATGTAACACATTATATATCAAAAACAACATTGTACATCATTTATGAAAAATACAGTTAAAATATAAAAAGGAATATGCAACAGTAGTTTGAATTTTCACACGTGTCATGTCTGTCACAAATCCTTGTCATGTCTGTCATGCTGTTAAATAATTTTTATTTATTTATTTTATTTAAATTATATGTCAGAAGAAAGTTTTGTTTGTGTGAGCAAAAACTTCTGAACTTCAAATGCGTCCCAATTTAAAGCAATTGAGGGATAATGAAAGGTCCCTCAAAATCATGTCTGTCATAACATATTTTTACCTTATTAATTTAAATTCTTTTTTGTTAGGTTAAAAGTTTTGTATTATTTGTAAATAGGGTACATATATACATATCGGCACACCAAAATTCATTAAGATAAATTAATATTTAGTACTTCAAATTGGACAAAACAGTTGTCTGAAGTCATGTCTGTCACAAATTAAATTAACCTTTTGTGAAGGGGAATTTTTAAGAGATTTTTGTGAAGGGACCTTAATAGGCACCAAATTTTGCCTGGATCGACCATTAATATTACATATTTTGTCAATGGAAATGATTTTGTGCATCACAAACAGAAATAAATTGGCATTCTCTAAATAACACTAAGCTATAGGGCATCTGCTTTAGAAGAATTGCATTGGGTAGAAGATTTTTAAAGGAAATCTGACTCATTAACATTACTAAATAATTAAACATAAGAGAAAATACTTTTTCTGATTAATTCTTAAATGTTTTACAATGAATTTAAGGAAAAATTATTATTCATTAACTCACCTGAGCAAGTACTTCATATACAGTGTGTGCAAGTGCACTAATAAAGATGTCCATGCACTCACATTTCTGGAAAGAAAAAAAAAATCAACTCCTAATCACAGATCACAATGGTAAAAAATCAATAAACATAATCTGTAAAATATAACAAACTCATTGTTAATTAAAAAGATACACAAAAGAAAAAAAAAAGAGGGGGGGGGGGCATTTATTTGAGTAAATGAACATAAAAATAATATTCCAGCTGAAATTTTAAACCCCACTTTAAAAATGAAAATGTCTATTTTCATAATTTAATAAATCATTATATGTTTAAATAGAAAGTCAGATTAAGAAAAGAAATATAAAGCACATCACACATATCAGTCTGCTAAATTATTTATATTAAAATTATTGAAAAAAGACAAAATCACAACATGATGGAATGAACTATAAAAAACGTACCTACGATATAAATATATTTTTTATAGCATAACAAAATGTTACGATTACAATTTATAAGAGCTTTGTGAGTATCCTTTTAAATGTTTATCGCGTTACGTTACGTCCGTGTATTTTGTACGAAATCACGGTGAATTATAAATCACTGTTTTGCATTCACTAATGTAGTAGTTATTATTGTTGTTGTTGTTTTGTTATTTCTTTTTTGGCCAGTTTTATTTCAAAATATCTTTAATAAAGTTTTTAAAAAATAATGTGAAAATTTCGATTCTTAAATACTCCAAGCATTGAATATATTTTTTATTAATTTATTTGTTTTTTGTTGAGCACTTCTACCAGGGAATCTCGATATGACTTCTACTTTTCGCCATGTCCAATAATTCTGTCAACTGACCGATGTCGGCTGCTCTGCTTGCTATTATTGTGTACAACTGTGTTTTCTTTTTTTTTAGTTTTAAATAAATTAAAGGCTGTGTTTCTTACAGATTACCTATTATCTCTACAGGAATGATTTTAAAATTTTAATTTAAATTAGCGAAAATGGCATCTTCAGAGCTTGTAAATGATGATGATAGTCTTGAAACACTTTTAGGTGTGTATTTATTTTCTAAAACTAATTGTTTAATTATCCTTGATAACATGTTTATTTTCCTATTGTGCACTGATTACTGATGGGAATGTGTTAATGATAATTTGTATAAAATGTCAGTCTTTTTTTCTTTTAGTACCTGTATAAAATTTTTATAAATATAATTTAATTTAACAAAAATATTGTTAAAAATCTGAATAACTTACAAGAAAAGCGAAAGGAGTAAACGGAGGGGGGGCGATCTCTTCGGGCGAGACAAATTGTTAATATATATATATGATATTATTTAAAATATATCTGAGTGGAGGAGAAAAAAAACACTATGCAAATAAATGAGATTCATCTTATAAATCCAGACAAATATATTTAATTTACAGAACAATCGAAACATCGCAAGAAAACTACACTTTATGCTGTCTAAAAAAAAAGGTTGGGGGGGGGGGGGGGGGGCAGATAAGAAAACAGGCAGTATACGGATGCCAAAAATAATTACACATAAACTTGCATATTTATATTTTAACAATGGGGAATATAATAATAAAAGCCAATATATTTATAACACTCCCCCTTGAGTAAATTTCCCTCAGAGTCAGTCCTACACTAAATTATGATTATGCATGACTATCCTGACCACACTCTTGGTCAACACATCAACAGTATTTGATTTGGATGGTATATATAAGAAAGTTACTAACTTTTCATCAATCCTTTCACATATAAAAAAAAAGTCTGAGCTCGATATGCTTATTTAGTTCTGACGTAACATGATTCTTTGCTAGGGATATAGCATCTTGTTTGTCTGCAAATATGTTTGTTACAAGAAGTTCTGATACCACAATGCTTCTTACGCTGCATGACAGATTGAACTACTCTGCTTCAACATCAGACAGCAGTTGTGTGCTACTTTTTACTTCTCCAACATGATACAGCTCCATCCTCAAGTAATGCAACATAGCCTCTGAATGATTGTCGATCAGTCTTATCACCAGCCCAAACAGAATCACAAATTATTTGAAGATTCTGTCCAATCTTATGGAAAGTTAATTTTAATTCTTTGGTCTGGGATAGGTAACTTACAAAGTATATGCTGTATACCGGACCAGTGTTCTTTGCTTGGACAAATATTGAACTATCTCCTATGGGTAGAGGCAAGTGCTAAGTCAGCTCTTGTTTCTCCCCAGGGGATACCTTCTTTAGGTATTAACGGGCTTCGCAATCCTGGGCACCTGAGTGATCTTTCTCTTTTTTATTTTTCCACTCCTTTTTGTTGTCTATTCTTATCTCTTTGTTTCACCCTTGTTGTGGCTTCCTCTTTGGAGGTGAGGACAATTCTGCATGAGCTGATATCAACCTGTTTATATTGACTTGTGGAGAATTGTAAACCACCCACGTGTTTGACGTGTGTGGCAAACTGTCTCCCTGGAAAATATGCAGGCACTGGAAAGTGTACCATGGCAAACTGTCCCCCTGGCAGTTTAGGGAAACCAACACATTGCTTTGACCTCTGCTTCAGGTAGACAGGGGGTGCATATTCAGGGCTGAAATTAGTTTTTTTTTTCATGGGGTGCAAAAATGAATTTTGGCGTCTCCCTTCCCTCCTCCACAAAGTAAATTTACAAAGAGAATTTTACCAAGTTTCTAATAGCCAACTTATTTTAAAATAAAAAAATATGTAATCATAAAATACATAGGATATTGAAATACATAATCAACCTTGTCTATTTATTCTTTAAAACCTGTAAAAATTGAATCAACAGAAACCGGGAAAAATTCTGCTTTAAACAGGTTTCATTTTTAGCCGATATAGTATTGTTGGTATTCTTTTTGTTAGGATTATGTAATTTTAGGTAGATTTTGTAAGAAATACTACCTATTACATTCTCACCTAAGTTGGAATTTTTGAAAAATTTTTGCAGATTTACACCGATCTGGACTCCTAGAACCCAAAACCACCTCCAGTTCAAAACTTTATCTATCTATCCATCTATGTCACTTTTTTATGGACACAATAACTGCAATAATTCTGCACAAATTTCTTCCAAACTACATTTCTTCCATACATAAAATCTCAGTCAAGTTCGTTAACAGGCAAAATCGGACTGGGGGGGGGGGCTTTTTGTTAAAACAGAAAAAAAACATAATTTCTTAATTATGATACGTATCGAATCCGTTTAAAGTTATTATTACTTACAGGAAAAGGGCCGAAAATTTATGTATGACATACTTTTTATATCATTAAAAATGGCCCCAAGGGGGGTTGTTAGAAGAAAAAAAATTCATAACTTCGTCAATTCACAAGATATCAGATCCGCTTAAATTTATTATAAATCCTCTTAATATTATCTAAAACTTTTATATTGACAAGTTTTTTATAGGGCCAACCCTTATAACAACAACAAAAAAAAAATCTCTGCTGGCTTTGCCTGCAAACAAGTTAGGTTTGGAAGTGGGCAGTTCCAACTGTCGCATCATGGCAGAAAGGTCATTTCTTCTGCAATGCCCAACAAACAGGCACCCCACGGTCTACTTCTTCGAAATCTACCTGTGCCTGTGGGCCGAGCCGTCAGCGATTTTTTTTTTTTCATTTAAGATAAGATTCCATTATAAAAATATTTTATTTTCTCAGATTTTACTGTAGTTGCAGTATCAGGGTGTAAAAAAATCATGATTTAAAAAAAAAAATATGATTTAAAAAAAAAAAAAAAAAAAAAAAAAAAAAAAACAGATTTTTTTTATTTAAATCAGATTTTTTTAATTTAAATTGGATTTTTCTTTTAAAACAAAGTAAATCAATGTTTTTAATAAAATTAACTGTTCTATATAGAGAGAGCTAGTAAATATCTATTTTTGGTAGCCTAAATTTGTAAATAAAGTATTTCTTTGTTAGGCATGCAATAAACTTAAATATTTTGTCCAAGCTTCTGAAACATAGCTGAATTGGCAGACCATATAATGATTTACTTTACAAATTTTAAAACAAAGATTTTAGAAATGAAACTACAGAAAGTTAATCACACACAATAGACAATAACAACAATTTATTTATTAAGAGATTTGAATAGAAAAGCCAGTTTGGCAGCTTTTTCCACTCCTAATTGGTTTCGTAATTTGCTATGTACAAATCCTAAGGTTGAAAACATTCTTTCAACACCTGCAGATGTAGCCTTTGCAGTCATAATTTGCTCTATTATTGATAGTTCCTTGGATGGAACACAGTCTTTTACAATTGTCAAAGACTTCCACCAATGTAAAGTGTTAACTTCTTTCACTACCTTTTCTTCAAATAAGGGTCCATTAAATGCACGAGCAATAAATTTTAAAAGAATAGCCATCAAAGACGTATCTTTGTAATTTTCCTTCTTCACAAATTCGATTGCTTTGTTTTTTTCTACTGCAGATAATGGCTTTCATGGTTTTCTGGCTGAAATGTTGGAGACAACAGATATGCTAAGAAATGTGCTGGTGTCAAAGCTTGATTGTATCTGTATTTGAAAGATATATTCACAGCAGATTTCTTGCAATCACTCAGCACTTTAACTTTAGATCTTGTTCGAGTTTTTTCCATACATCAAGAGCTTCAGCAATGCTACAGTTGTCTCTCTGTACTCGATCTAAAGCAACAGAAATTGGTTTTAAGCGAAGCAGGAAATCTTTCACATTTCTTTTTATGCCCATATTCATCAGCTTTGACCATATATCTGCATCAATTGAATCTCTATTTTCTTCTGCAATCTGCATTAAAATAGGCTAGTTCTTAACATAACAATCTAATGATTCACACATGGTGTTCCACCGTACTTCTAATGGATTATGTTCATTAAATTTTGCTCTAGCAAAATTATTATTTCGGAAGTGTATTTAATTACCTGCATAACATGATCTGTAACATTGGGGAGTTCCATATCCTTTGCTAGCAAGCTTAAAATGTGTACCGAGCAACCATAGCTAACTACATCAGCGTAGTCTTTAGTATGTGTTTCTAATGACTTCCTCATTACAGTATATAACCATTTATCCGGAAACCAGTTAACCGGAAAACCAGTTATCCAGAATGATATTTCCAATTGTCAGATTTCAGAATCTCTCCAGAAAAAAAATGCCATATGGTGCCAGTTTGACAAGTGCATTGCTTGAAACATTACAACATGCATGGTATAACTTGATGCCAACATTCAGGCTTTAAAATGTAAGCATATTTAGTTAGATATTAGGCATTTTGATTTTTATGCAGTGGAATTTTTATTTACAAGGGTTTTTCACAAATTGCCTTTTTTCAAACTCTGATTAATCTTTGATCTTGTTTGCATCTGATTCTTAATATGAGTAATCTAATGATTAATTTGAAATCAGAAACAATGTCACAGTAAAGGTGAAAATAAGCACTCGCCAGTCGCCACTCGTCGATTAAACTTGAAAAACTGGCGATTAAAAATACGGAAAGAACCGGCCAAATACAGGATTTTCAGATTTCCTTTTTTCCCTAAATTCGCCATTTTTCCCACACCCCATCGCCAAAATTCATGGTTTTTTTCGCGCCTGTTTGACGAAAATTGATTTTTCTGCGCTCGATCGCCGAAATTCTTGATTTTTTTTCACTGCCGATCGCAGAAATTCATGATTTTTCCACACCCGATTGCTGAAATTAATGATTTTTCCGCATCAAATCGCTGAAATTAATGATTTTTCGGAATCCAATCGCCGAAATTCATGATTTTTCCCCATCTAATCGCCGAAATACATGATTTTTCAGCGCCCGATCGATGAAATTCCGAATTTTTCTGCACCCATTTGCCGAAATTCCTGATTTTTCCACACCCAATCGCCGAAATTTATTATTTTTCCACGTCTGATAGCCGAAATTCCTATTTTTTTCGCGTTCGATCGCCGAAATTCACGATTTTTCTGCACCCGATCGGCAAAATTTTATTTTCCGCTTCCAATCGATCAAATTCAGGATTTTTCCGCATTCGATCGACGAAATTGAGGATTTTTCTGCATCTGATCGCCAAAATTTCTGATATTTCTACGTCCGATCGACGAAATTCATGATTTTTACGTGCCCGATCGACGAAATTTGTGATCTTCCGCATGCGATCTACGAAATTTCTGATTTTTACGCTCCCGAATGACGGAAATTCGTGATTTTTATGCTTCTGATAATGACGGAAATTCATGATTTTTATGCTTACGAATGATGGAAATTCATGATTTTTATGCTCCTGAATGACAAAATTTGCAATTTTTTCCGGGTTAATTGATGAAATACACATTTTCTTAATTTTTAAAGATGTTCGCCACTTCTGGTTCGCGGGCCACAGGTTGTGCATGTGAAATGTATATCATGTTGTGGGTTATTATTTAGTGTATAAACATACCTATTTTATTATTGTCAGATCTTAATTCTAGACACACATTTTTTTTAAAAAGGTACTTGTGTAGTTAGCTACACAAGGGCAATTCCATGAAAAGTGAAACCAGGATGTCAAAATTTCATATTGTACTTATGTTGCTATATTATATATTGTTGTAAAGCTTAAACTGTCTATTTTCAATATATAGTATTAGATTTATAATAAATTTTAATTTATGTGCCTTTTTTTTAGTTTGAAATGGGATACTCTTGGGTTTTCATAACATCAGTAAAAAACACAATTTTTCACATGCATAATTTCTATAGCAAAATAAAAATAAACAAAACTAATTGCTGCAAATTTTTAACAGCTAACATTATACTACCGTAATATGCAAAAAAAATTTTTTTTTTTACAAATTAAAATTCTATAATTTAGAATTTAAAATACTGAATTTTGATGTTACGTCCGTAACAAAAATATAACAAAAGTTACCATTATCTCTTAAAAAATTGAAAATATAAAAAACCCTTTCTGGTGCTCTTAGCAATTCATTAGACTAAATGTTTACCATAAATTAAAACATTTAATCTTTTTTAATTTTTTAGAAAATGGTGTTACAGACGTAACATTTTTTGTTTCGGACGTAACAAAAAATAGTATGTTACGTCCGTAACACATGTATATCTCTATTTAAATAATAAAAAAAACAGTACAATCAGCCATTATTTAATGTATTGACAAACTTCCAGATACTTTGTCTTTGAAATTTTTAAATATACCAGTAAGTATTTAATAATTTTATTTTTTAAGACTATTGTAATGCATATATCTTTTCCTCTCAATAGAAGATTTTTTTCTTTTTTCGAGTAATGCAATAAACTGAATTTGTTTTTATAATTTTACACTGGCAATTGGCAACAGTATCACTGCTTATTTTTACTGCTTAAAATTTAGATATCTTAGCAAGCAATATTCAGAATGGATCTGAAAAGATATCATGGTATACCTGGGATAATGTGGAAGGTAGAATCTTAAAGATTGCAAAAGAAGGAACTCTTGATGAAGCTTTAAATAACCTAGAAGGAAAAATTCCTTCAGTCGATTTTAGTGAAAATTACTCGATCATGCAACAAGATGAAATTCAAAGTGCGCACTGGACAAATGATCAAGTCTCGATATATACAGCAGTTGCTTACACAGTTTTAGGAACATTTTCCTCTGCAATCATTTCAGATTACATGCATCACAATAAAACTGCTGTTCATGCATTCAATAGCAAATTGTTTGAAGACCTAAAAGAAAAGCTTCCAGAACTTGAATGCATTGATATTTTCTCTGATTGTGCCACACAACATTTTAAACAAAAATACACTTTGTGTGACATAACCTATGGAATCACAGATTACAATTTATACCTTAACTGGCATTTTTTCGTTACATCTCACGGCAAAGGAGCTGTTGATGGAGGAATGATAAAGCATCATGTATGGCAAAGAGTAAAATCTAGAACTGCTTTTGTCAACGATGCTATCTCTTTTTTCCAGTGTGCTGACTCAATTACGGAGAAAGTTAAAGTTATGTATATTCCTCAAGAAGATATTTTAAAAGAATCGCCAAAATTAGAAGAACGGTGGGAAGACAGAGCATTTGCCAAAAACACATGACATACATTGTGTTCGAACCGACCACATAAATGTTGTTAGATTTTCTCAAACATCTGATACAAAAGGAAATATTTTTGTTTTTAAAAATAATCTGTTAACAGCAGCAGCAACCACCACAAACTTACCAACGAAACCTATTATCACCAGAAATGATGAAATTCAGTTTGGAAACTGGATTCTAGCAGAGTTTAAGTCAGACAGACAAAGTGTTTTACAATTTGTTGGACAAGTTATTAAAAATCCTACAAAATCAAAAGCTACTGTCAAATTTTTAAAGAAATCTGGCAATAAATATGTTTGGCCAGTAGTAGAAGATGTTGCTATCATAGATAAAACACAAATTATAAAAGTACTCCCAGAACCTGTTACAGATTCAAGGGAAAAATTGACCTTCCCAGAATTAGTCTTATAGAAGTCTATCGATGTACTTATCAGGAATTTGAAAAATAAATTTCGAATTAGATCCTTCTAAAGTTTTATTTCATTAACTTTAATATTTTCTTACATGTGATTTAGTTCTAGATACATCTAATTATTTATTATGTATTTCCACATTGGTGTATGCAGGGGGGTGATGTCCCCCCCCCCTAAATCTTTTAAACTAGTAAGATACAACTTGAAATATTAAGAGACTATAAATTGATAGTACTCCCCTCTTCTAACAAAAATTCTGTGTATATCCATGATTTTACATGCTTAAGGAATTTCAAGTATCAGAGAAGTTATGTCCGTAACACCTATTTGTTACGTCCGTAACACCTATTTGTTACGTCTGTAACAAATATAAAAACCTCTGTCATAAATTACACAAGTAAAATCTACAAAAGCTTTATGATTTTAGAAAGCTTAAAGTCTCTAGGACAAGTATCCAAAAGAATTTTTTCAAAAATCCTGAATAGTTCACAGAAATATTTGCAATTGTATAGCAGTGTAGAATTTTGCCTGTTTTCTGAGTTACGTCCGTAACAGGCAGTTTTTATTTTTTGTTATTTTTTCTAATCAAGGAATCTTTACCCAAAGTTAGGATAGCATAAATAGCCTCAAATTGAACATCATAAAAAAAAATTGTATATTTTTATCAAACCAAATTGTAATTATGTGTGTTTGAAGTCTGCAATTGTTACGTCCGTAACGATGGAATTGCCCACAAGTACCTAAGCTCAGTGAGACGTATGTAGCTACCTACATAAGCATGTTGTGTATAACTTTGCTGTTAACTTATTTTAAAATTTAAAATAGATTGGAAATTAGAATCTCAAGTTTATTCAAAGCAATAGGGATTAAAATATTTTTATTTAGTACATAAATTGCTTTACTGTAAACTCGTTATACATATTTTTTAATTAAATATTCAGTGACATAAATGGGCTTACTGGCTATTAAAGAAATTATTCTCACTCGCCACTAACTGGCTACTAAAAAAAATCAACCTACCGGCCAGTGGCTACTAAATAAAATTCCTTATTTCACCTTTATGTCACAGTTACAAATATTCTACAAATCTGATCAAATAGATGCTGCTATGCCCAACCAGTTATCCGGAATACGTCTGTCCCCAACCATTCCGGATAAATGGTTCTGTACTGTATACCATATTGGCTGCATTGTCAGCCTCAAAACTGCGAATGCGGCAGTTGAATTTGTCTTGTGCATTCCTTATGGCAGTAACTGCCAAATCTGTTAAGTTTTCACCAGTATGGGGCATTTCAGAAGTGTCAATGGTGTCCACTAGATGCACATTTCCCTCTATGGTAATCACACATATATAAACTATAGGTTTGTTGTGCACATTTGACCACCCATCCAAAGACAATAAAGTTTGATTTTTTAAATCATCAAAGCAATTGTCCATTTCTGACTGGTGGACTTTATTTAGCAAATTACCACCTATATCAGATTTGCTGGGTGAAATATATCCATGGCGAAGTATCTCCACTAATTTTTTTAAATGAGAATTTTCCACACTGGCGCACCCAGGATTTCGCTTTGGGGGGGGGGGGGGGCTAATGCATTTTAGAGGTCTGCACGGGCCCGGTCTTGGTCGGTACCCGGCAAAATTAAGGTAAACTTTAAAACAGGCCGGGCCATCAGAATTAGAAGATTTTTGATAGGCCGTGCAGGGCCGATTGACAAAAAAACAAACAAAAAAAAACTGGCTAACAAAAAAATTTAATGGGGCCGGGTACGGGTCCCGGACCCGTGATCCGTGATGACTTGTAGGGTTTTACTTGTTGAAACTTCAATTGTTTTCATGCGTCGTCAGAATCAGAATATTTGAAAGATATATGTTAACACTCTTTTTTTTTCGACTTTGAATGAAAATCAGTTCATTACTGTCACTATCACTACCAATTTAAAAATTAATTTTATGTTTAACCGACACAATATAAAAATTTAAACAGAATTTGGTAAAATGTGATGATAAGATTCGCAAGAATAAGTATAAATCTGCTTCATGAAGTGATGTTAGTTTGGCAACATCATCAATACAGTAATATAACATGTCAACTGTAGAGATAGGCATTGGATGTTTACATCGTGTCTGAGTCCAAGTTTTAATGTTTTAGCAGACTCAGGCCGAGCTGAGATTATAGTCCTGCATCGGGTCGGGTTACCCGCACCCGACCCGCATATTGGGTTGGCACAATATTTTTTCGTCCCGGTTCAGGTCGGGTTGCAGGTTGAGGTATTGCGGATTCGGGTTGACCCGCTTTTCCAAAAGAATGTACACAATATTTTTCAGGTTAAAAATATGTATACAATAAGACCTCCATAATGGACACTCTCGAAAATCGACCTTTTACGCTACTTGGAAAGGAGGAAAAAGTGCCATTCTTCTAATCAATTGATCATAACTCACTTTTTTTTACAAAATATGTTCTGTGCAACAATTCGCGAATGTCAGCGACAAATCTCAGTTGCAGTGTCATAGATTTTTCCATTGACTCTTTCTGATAAAACAAAACAAAATGCTAACTCATGAAAATAATACATTTTCTTGCAGTTAACCCCTTTATCTATTCTAATGCATTATTATATCTAATGTTTTAATACCGGGTATCTTCTTTGTGGACTACTTTTCATAATTGTATTGAAATATGGATTAGTTTTCTGTTTCTTCGGTTTCGGGTTGGATTCGGGTATAAATATTTTGGGGTTCGGGTCCGTTTCGAGTTGACTTTAAGCAGAATTTTCAAGTTCGGGTCGGATACACAACCAACCGGTGCAGAATCTAATTCCCTGTCCTCTATTTCGAGTGTAGATTGAATCTTTCGACAAAATCTAAAAGTAGTAAAATAGTGATTACTTTTGAAAAGTAGTTTGTAATCGCTACTTTTTAAATCAAGTAGTTGTAGTTAACTACACTCTTGATAAAGTAGTTATAGTTGTAGTTCACTACTTAAAAAAGTAGTTTTTCAGATCCCTGACTTATTCTCATTCAAATACGTATTTATTTTCATAGTTCTGTTCAAACTTTTGGTGAAAATCCCAAAAATCAGACATGCTAAAACCTAAATATGAGACGGAAGAATTATTCAAGGTTGAACCTGACTCGCAGAAAGAAATTAAGTCATCCCGACACCAAAAAAAATAAATATAAGTAACCCGACCCGCTGCATGACTGTCTATTCAACGATCTGATCTCGAGGTGTCAGCTATTCCGATGTTTCACTATATTTGGATATTAAAGAATATAGATTTGTCTATTTTTCTATATAAAATATAAAATTGGTATTAGAAATATAATTGTACATTATTTTTCATTATAACATTAAAGCATGATTTACTGTCCTTTCATTGCGGCTGCGGGTCCAGAAAATTTTTTTGTCGGGTTCGGGTTCGGGTCGGTTGCGAGTTGACTTCAAATGGAATTTCCGGGTTCGATCGGGTACAACCTGACCTGTGCAGGACTCTAGCCGAGATCAGGCTTAAATTCTTTTATATACGGTCGAGCCGGGTCGGAACTGGACTTAATTATGCCCAAGCAGTTTATTTTGTCAAAATAGTAATAGAAATAATAAGTTGCTGTTAACGGATTCAGTGAAAATATACCTTAAGTGATTCTCAAATTCCCAGTTCTTAAGTGATTCTCAAATTCCCAGTTTAACAACATGAAACTCTCCGAAACATTTTTTGACTTATTTTTAACTGTAAAGACATAAAATTGAGAGGCCTAACTTTTGAAGCGATTTGGAATCAAGTACTGTGTACCATTTTTTCATAAATAAATAACTTACCAAGATATAAGTATTCCTTTCTTGTTGATAGGTTTTTCTCCTTTACCGTGCTATCGCGTCCGGAAATTTAATTCAAAACGCCAATTCTGATAGTATTTTCTAAAAGATTTTTTGCATTTATCAGAAAAAGGAAAATGCTATTCGATTGCATAGTTTCTGAATACACCTGTCAATTTTATGCATTCCTGAAGAAAATTGAATTCATAAATGTGTCAGAAAGTAGCGCCATTCGATTTGAGAAGAGCCTTAATAAATTACGAAGATATATTTTCAAAAATCTACTTTTTTATACAGCTTAAAAGTTATGATTTTTTAACCCTCTTTTTCTCTTTTCTTCTAAACTAGATTAATTCTTTGATTGAATATTTATTTGAAGGCTGAAAAATCTAAGTAATCATTAATTTTGCTATTCTGTTTTTTCTGTCTTGTAAATATATCATAAAATTTCTCCAAAAATATGTTATGCAATATTCTTTAAAAGAATCTTAATTTTATGTTGAGTAAAATCGGAATTTTTTAAATACAAATTGAGCGGACCACACAGGCCATGATTTAACTGATTTTGTCATGGGCCGGGCCTGTTTTCTTTTATTTTTGTTTTTGCTGGGCCAAACTTTTAACTTTTGCAACGGGCAAGATAGATTTCATTCGGGGCTGGCCTCGAAATTCTGGCCTTTGCAGACCTCTAGTGCATTTGCATGACATTCACGAGTTGGTGATCAAGTGACCAGTTGCATTTGCGCACTACAACAGTTCGCTGAAATTTACTATAATCACTTCTGATATCCATCAATGATACAAAATTTGTTAATTATTTATGGATGTGTGCAGATTTTTTACTTCTTTCCTTTATGCTTTACAATTACTGAAAAATGTTACAAAAATGCTTTATTTTACGATATAGGGTCACCCAGGGTAATTCCTGGTCAAAAATCATCAACATCCAATTATTATAAAAACTATTAAAGGTATTGTTTTACATTTTTTTGTGGAATAAGCCCCCTCTGGTGGCTATATAAGAAAATGCTTATTTAAATTTAAATGCACTTATAATTGAAATAATTATAATTTTTAAGTGACCAAGAATTACCCCGGAAACGGGGCAATTCTTGGTCACTTCTGGGGTAATTATTGGTCAGCATCATTTTTTATGTAAATAAAGTAGTAAAGTTAATTTCTTTAAGACTGAGTATTAAAATAAGTAGAATAAATCTTGTAAAAGATTTATTCATCTCATAATTGTGGAATAATAAAGCATAGACTTTGTTTTGGTTATAAATACAAATTTATTTGATGTGCTAAAGACTCTTGTACATTTTACAAAACATTAATTAGCCAAAGAATTTTTATGCAGTTTTCCAACATTTATAAGCAGTATTTATTACTTATTTATCCACAGTGAATGGATTAATACCTTGCAAATTTATTGGCCCATAAAATGTATAACTGAATGTTTGTCTTTGATTTTATCTCACTTTGGTTTCAGTCTTCTTTTTTTTTTTTTTCAAGAAATTTTACACAAACTTCAATACAGATTTTTATTATAATACACAGCATAACAATTATAGGTTCCTCTATTGCATTATGTATATTTTTATGCACCATTTTGACATTTTGCAATGAGATAATAATATCATAGATACAGTAGTAATCGTTAATATAGTAGAAGAAAATTTTATAATCTTTTTTAAAGATTGTGATATGCCATAGTTGAAATAAAATAAAATAATTAAAACTTTAAAAATTACACAAATCTTTGTAAAATATGTAAAAATCAAGGTTAATGTTGTTTTGCAGAAATTTGAATTACAGTTTAGAATATATTTTTTCAATATTAAATTTCAACCAAATGAATAATTTAGGCATGCATTTCAAAGCAAAGGGTTCAAAGTATCTTTAAGATTTTTTACAGTTTGATAAATTGTTATTTTGATAATGAAAGTGAAAATGATCGAGAGTTACTTCAGAAATTCAGTGACCAGGAATTACCCCTAGTGACTCTACTTTATTAAGAACTACAATTAACTAAAATGTGGTAAACAATGTGGTTACAGTTAACTTTACAGTTAATGCTTAAAGCATTTACCAACAATTAAAATCCCTAAATATGACAATAAAAAGGGATTAAATGATGAGAAAAACATTGACCAGGAATTAACCCAGTGACCAAGACTTACCCCAGTTACATGGGGCAATATTTGGTCACCTTCTGTAAATTATTTAAAATAGTATAAGAAATATAGAAACTATTTTTTAATAGCTAAAGTAGTTGATAATTGAACTAAAAAGAAAGAAAAGAAAAATATTTAAAATTTGAGTTGTGACAAAGATCTTTGTAAAAATGTGCCACTGCTGAGACCAATGTTGTTTTACAGAAACTAAGCAAGCACTTTCAAAACAATTTTTTTCTCAAGCTAAATAAGTAGTAATTGTACAATTAAATGATAAATTCTAAAGAAGATAGTTTAGAGTATCTCTATGATTTTTTTAATTTTGGTGAGGACTTTTTCAAATAGTGAAAAGTACTGTGACCAAGAATTACCCCTGAAAGTCGTTGACCAGGAATTACCCCGGCTGACCCTAAAGCTTACATATTCTGTAATATAATATTTTATGTGATGTAATAGTACGGTAGTCGTTGTAGTGCAGCAACGTAATGAATTTACGATGACTGCTCTTGTGCATCTCTGCTTTATCATCAGTAATTCGATATCGTTTGAATTTGAACATATGCTAAAACGTATATTATTTATCATAAATAAACAGAATAAAACATTTTGTGAAGAAAACACAGGACTATAATTTTATAATAAAATAGTTAGCCTGTTACTATAAATAGAACTTTGATATGAATGACAGAAAATGTTATCTACTTATTTATTTTTCAGTATCAACGGTTTTTCGCCGCTGTGTATTTACAGGGGGAAAATTATTCTTATATTAATTAATTAATATTATGAACATTCAATCTATTTTTAATAAAAAAAAAAAAAAAAAGAAAAGTGCCCTGTTAAACTGATGGCATTGACCTCACGGGGCTATTCACACTGATTGCGTATATTATACTCTTATTTCAAAGAATAATTCTGCATGAAATTCCCATTTAGCTAAATTAAGGGGGGGGGGGGGGTTTATATCCCTCATTCCCACCCTTTATATTTAACCAATGAACCTCCAAATCTAATCAGGGAAGCGCCTTATCAGAATAAACAGGTATACCAAATTTGCAGCAAATCGGATAATTCTGCATGAAAAATCCATTTATATAAATTAAGGCGGAGGGATTAGTCCCTGTTCCCTCTCTCTTTATACTTAACCAATGAACTCCCAAAACTAATCAGGAAAGCACTTTATCAGAATGAACCTATATACAAAATTGGAAACAAATCGGATATTTCTATCAAGAGTTATCGCGTTACGTACATACATACTTACGTACATACGAAACCTGTGGGCACATTAGTTTTCAGGCTTTGATCGCTTGTGAGTTAATAAATAAAAAGAAAACTGCCCAGTTAAACTGAGGGCATTGAGCTCACAGGCTATTCACACTAATTGTATATTATAGCCTTATTTCAAAGAATTTGAAATAAACACTCAAAAAATAAAGATATTGACAATATATTAACAGGGGGATCATCCCCCGTCTCTCTTTATACTTAAACAATGAACTCCCAAAACTAATCAGGAAAGCACTTTATCAGAATGAACCTATATACAAAATTGGAAACAAATCGGATATTTCTATCAAGAGTTATCGCGTTACGTACATACATACTTACGTACATACGAAACCTGTGGGCACATTAGTTTTCAGGCTTTGATCGCTTGTGAGTTAATAAATAAAAAGAAAACTGCCCAGTTAAACTGAGGGCATTGAGCTCACAGGCTATTCACACTAATTGTATATTATAGCCTTATTTCAAAGAATTTGAAATAAACCCTCAAAAAATAAAGATATTGACAATATATTAACAGGGGGATCATCCCCCGTACCCCCTTATAATTAACTAATGAACCCCTAAAACTAATCAGGGAAGCACCTTGTTACAATGAGCATATATACAAAATTTGAAGCAAATAGGATAATTCTGCATGAAAAACCCATTTATCTAAATTTAGGGGGAATTAGACCCCGTTACCTCCTTCATACTTAATGAATGAACTCCCAAAAGTAATCAGGAAAGTGCCTTTTCACAATAAACCGATCTACAAAATTTGATGAAAATGGGATAATTCTGCATGAAAAACCCATTTATCTAAATTAAGAGGGGGGATTAGCCCCCTTTTCCCCTTTATACTTAACTAATGAACCCCTAAAACTAATCAGGGAAGCGCCTTATCACAATGAACCTACAGTGGTGGCCAAAAGTGTGGACATTTTTTGAAAGTTTCATGTTTTTCAACTTTGTGTTCTTGTAGAATATACACTGCTCAAAACAATTAAAGGATATTGCAGTTTTAGGTGGATTTTGTATCTGGGAAACTTTTTAGCTGATTGATACATGGTCGACAGACATAGTAGGTTATATGAGAATAAATTACACATGTTTGGCAGAAAAAAATGCATTTTATTGTGCATTTGTGTACAAAAGGAAAAAAACACAATTTGTGCATATGAGAAAAAAAGAATAAGAAAAGGTGTTTTCTTCAAAGAAAATCATTTTCAGTAGGGGGTATGGTTTCCACGGGCGGCCAGCAACGTTGAACACCTTTGAGGCATGGACTCAATGAGGCTATTAATGACGAGTTAGGGTATTCTGCCCCACTCTTCCAGAAGAGCTCTTTCCAGTTCTTGGAGAGTTTGTGGGGGTTGTTGGCGGCCAGAAACTCGTCTTCCTAGAGCGTCCCAAACGTGCTCGATTGGATTCATGTCTGGCAACACGCTGGCCATTCCATTCGAACGATTCCTTCCTCAACAAGGAAATCCTCCAGCAGGTTTGCACGATGTGGCCTGCAGTTATCGTCCATTAAAATGAAGTTATCTCCGATTGCTGCAGCGTAAGGGACTACAATAGGTCTGAGGATCTCATCCCTATATCGGCGACCAGTCAGAGCTCCATCTCGAATGATGTAGAGGTCAGTGCGCCCGTCAATGGAGATGCCACCATACACCAACACTCCTCCACCGCCAAATCTGACACTTTCGTGCACGAACGCAGGATTATTCCTACTGCCACGGTGGCCCCAGATGAAAATACGCCTATTATCCGGATGCACAGAAAAACGGGACTCGTCAGAAAATAGAATATTGCTCCATTCATTTCTCCTAAAGTTGACATGCTCGGTTGCCCACTCCCTGCGGTCTCGACGATGCCTTGATGTTAATCTAACACATACCATCGGTCGGCGAGCATACAGACCTACAGCATGGAGCCGGTTTCGGACAGTCTGAGTTGAAATTGTGGTGCCTGTAGCCGAGCGAAGGTGTTGTAGGAGAAGAGTAGCGTTCATGTTTCAGTGTCTCGAGCTGTTAACGCTAAATACCGATCTTCATTGGGCGTTGTTGCCCGTCTACGACCTTGCCCTGGTCTTCGCCTGCACATCCACTCTCCAAAAAACGGTTCCAGATCCTGGAAATGACACTTTGTGACACTCCAATGGCTTGCGCTACTTCGGCTTGAGTTTGGCCCCCTTCTAACCTACCAACAATTCTCCAAGCTTCTGAATCTGTCAAATGACTTCGCTGAGACATCGTACTCATCGAAACAAAGCAATCACTGAATGCCGATCATCCTTGTCTTCATTCTCTTTTATCCAGTTGAAAGTCAAATTTCATTCGCTGCCGCTGAAGCGACGTTTTTGACGTCGAACTCAAAATTTGCATACTCCACAGTTTGAAAACCAGAAAAATTTGCATTTGTGATTCTCTTCTTCTATTTTCAGCAAAAAAAATTTCGTTTATATCTTTATTTTATATAAAACTTCAAATATCCTTTAATTGTTTTGAGCAGTGTATTAATTTTCTCTTAAATACAAACGTTTGTATATCAAATTGAAGGGAATTTAATGTGGAATTTAATAATAAAAACAGTATTACAATATCTGTATTACAAAAAAAGTTATGCAACTAATAGTAAGATCTATCTTAGATTTGCATTTTTTTTAAGTGATACTTGCACAATCAATACTTAGTAGGATAACCTTTATTTTTTAAGACAGCTTCACAGCATCTTTTCATTGAGTAAACGAGTGTTTGGAGTTCATCTTTCGTAATCACATGGTTCCAAGATCAATTATAGCTTCAATAAGTTGTCTTTTATTGGATGGACGTTTTTTTCGTACAAGAATTTTCAAACGTCGCCACAAATTTTCAATTGGATTGAGATCAGGGCTGTTTCCTGGCCATAGTAATATATCTATGCCTTTATTTTGAAACCATGCTTTGCATACTTTTGCTGTGTGGCATGGAGCTGAATCCTGCTGAAAAATAAATGGTGCGTTGTTGGGGAAGAGATCCCTGATGGAAGGTATCAATTTTGGTTCCAGGACAGTTTCGATGTATTTTTTGGCATTCAGGATACCATGAATCACTTGAATTCGGCCCACACCATCTGCAGACATAAATGCCCAAATCATGACATTTTTTGGGTTTTTTGTAGTTGCTTCAATGCAATCAGGATGAAGTGCTTCTCCTACTCTACGTCTCACGTATTTTCTACCACCACTACCAAAGAGCGATATTTTACTCTCATCTCTCCAGATTACTTGCTTCCATTGATTTTCTGACCATTTAATGTGTTCTTTTGCCCACTTAACTCGTTTTTCACGTTTCTTTTGATTTAAATATGGTTTTTCCTTGGAATTCTAGCTTGTAGTCCAAATCCTGATAACCTTCTTCTTATTGTTCTTGAACTTACTGCAATACCCGCTGCATTCATTTCACATCTAATGGCATCTGATGAAATTTTTCTATCTTGAAGGCATAGCCGTTTAATTTTTCTATCGGCAGTAGCACTTGTGCATTTTTTTCAGCCTGATTTGGCCTTATTTTCCACTGATTTCGTTTTTCCATAACGTAAACAGAACTTTCGTACACCAGAACAAGTCACTGAACCACCAACTTATCTTGCAATTTCAGCGTAAGAGTGGCCATTTTCTCTCAATATGGCAATTCGGCTTCTTTTTGTAGATGTCCAATTAGTTCTTCTTGTTGATGACATTGTTTAAAATTAGTTTAATTAAAAAAAAAAGGACTTTAAATATTCAAAAACAGCAATACTCTATTTAATTGTTCTACTATGCATCATTCTACAAAATATTTCCACAACAATAACTCTTTTACCATCCAAATAACCTAAACTATAGTTACAGACATTTGATTGGTCCTCAGAACAGTGTTTGTGATTGGCTAGTACGCTTTTATTACAAAACACGCCCTTATTCAAAACGATTTGTGTTTGTTCTACTAAAATGAGCATAACTTTTTTTGTAATACAGATATTGTCATACTGTTTTTATTATTAAATTCTACATTAAATTACCTTCAATTTGATATATAAACGTTTGTATTTAAGTGAAAATTAATATATTCTTCAAGCACACAAAGTTGAAAAACATGAAACTTTAAAATAATGTCCAAACTTTTGGCCACCACTGTATATACAAAATTTGAAAAAAATCAGATAATTCTGCATGAAAAACCCATTTATCTAAATTAAGGGGGGATTAGCCCCTCCTTCCCCCTTATACTTAACTAATGAACCCCTAAAACTAATCAGGGAAGCGACTTATCACAATGAACCTATAAACAAAATTTGAAGCAAAACGGTTTGTTCTATCAAGAGTTATCGCGTTACGTACATACAGAACATTCAGGCTTTGATAGCCTGTGAGCTAAAAACTGTTAACATGACAATTTACATTTATTGTGAATAGGAAAACAAGTCAATTTTATAATATGGAGTCTTCTTTGGCTTGGATACAATGGATACAAAAACAGTAAAAAATGCTAAGACATCAATTGTAATAAATCAGTGAGACATTCTGCTTTTGACAGGTTTTTGTCTTAGCTGGTAAATTTTAAAGGTGTTTCTTTCGATGGGACCATGGAATGTTTGCGATTAAGATAATATTCCGTTATAGACAGGTTTCATTTACACTGGTTAAACTGTATACGTAAAACTTGTGTAAATAACCCCATACTGTTTAATTTGTGTAAATGAAACTTGTCTATAACGTAATATTGTCTTGATCGCAAACATTCCATGGCCTCAGCAGAAGAAACACCTTGAAAGTTTACTTGCTAAAGCAAAAACCTGTATAAAACGAATTCTTCAGAAATTCATTGCAATTTTGTCTTAGCATTTTTTATTGTTGTTTGTGTCCATGATTCATTAGTACCTTGTTCGGCACAGGAGGGAGGGGCAGACCGCGGGATATGCCCTCTCTTGGCTAATAATAAATTTGAAACTTTACGCTTACAAATATACTAGTGCAATTATCCTTAGAAAGAAATTAATATGTATACTTAGCATTCTAGTGATGAAGTGCTGGTAAATTATTCTAATCTTAGATGATTTTCTTAAGCTTTGATGATATAAATTCTCCAAATATAAAATTTAAAAGTATGGTATTTTTTTTTACGCGTTGAGTTAAGTGTTTTAACACGAATGCTGCTAAAAAAAAAAAAAAAAGTGTATAACCAGAAGTACTAATAAAATAGATAAGAAAAGCAGACTCCCAAGTACACGTGCCTTATTAGAAATGTGGGATAGATTTAGAAATAAAAGGAGTGTTCTGAAATTTTTGTTGATCTTGAATGGGTCATGGGTCGTATTGTCCATTACAGAGATGTACAACGTAGAAGAAATATCACCCTCATTTGGACTTGAATCCGCTTGACCGTGCTAAGAATATGGATGATGGATGTGTACTAAGAACTGGGAGAATCAGAGTACCGCAATAAGCCTTTACGCTTAACGTATGTTGAAAACGGAAAAAAAATTTGAGAATAAAGTTTAAATGAGGTACAAAAGTTTTGAAAATTTTCTAAAGACCTAAAAAAAAACTTTTTTTGATGTTATAGAAAACTTTATATAGTTACTTCATTAAATAAAATAGGTTGAAACTGGTGTGAAACACTAATAACTAAAATAACTTCTTAAAACACCATAAAAACTTTAAAATGCACTAGGCCTTTCGAAATATCTGAGTCTTTCTTCGTCAGGCGCAAAAAGACGTGCGTCTACTATGAAAGCAGCAGCGAGACTGAAATGAGAGGTAAGGGAGAGAAACAAGCTGATGCAACAGCCAATAGGAAAGTAGAAAACAACAGCCAATAGGAAAGTAGAAAACAACAGCCAATCACAGAAGAGTAAAAACAAAACAATAGAGAATACAAAATAGAAGGGGAATAAGGAAGTGAAAAAATAAATAAATAAAAGATAAATAAATAAAATAGAATAAATAAATATATAAAATAAAATGAATAAATAATTAAATAAATAAATAAATAAAAATAAAAATAAATAAATAAAAAATAAATAAATAAATAAAGCACACAAATACATTAAAAAAATGGAAACACATGAAAATTAAGAATTAAATAAGTAACCAAAATATATAAATATATATAAAAAAACAGACTAAAATTAATTATTACAAAATAAATTATATGGAAGTACTGAAGAGGTTTTTCCAAGCAGCAGAGAGCATTGTGGAATCGGATTTATCATTAACAATAACTTCACGATTAAGATAAATAGCTAAATTTTCCAGAAAGTCCAATTCAGAGATACTATTAGCATTAAAGATAATTTTAGCATTTTTAAAATTAAAACAATGGCCGGAATCCCAAGAGTGCTTGGCAATTGAAGATTTAGAAATTTCTTGATTAGTTACATAACGAGAGTGTTCTTTTAAGCGGATTTCGAGATTTCTTTTAGTTTGACCAATATAAGATAAATCACAGCCATTACAAGGAACATTATAAATTCCCCATTTACGAAGATCAGGAACAGATTTGGTGGAGGGGAATTTGAATTTATTGACAGGTTTAAAGATAATGTTAAAATTGAAGCATCTTAAAACTTTAGCTAATTTGAAACATAAAGGAGGATAAAAAGGGAGGACAACCAAATTATCAGGTTTGCTTTTCACAGATTTAGAAAGAGTAGATTTATAAGACGGTCTATTGAATTTCTTCACAGCATTATTGATAACAGAAGGATTGAAACCTCTTTTGACAGCAACAGTTTTTAAGTAATTAAGTTCATCCTTAAGGGATGCAGAGTCGGAACAAATTTTGAGAGCACGATTTACATTATAGGTGCAGATTCCTAAAATTTGGAAGGAGCCAGTGGCTCCTAAACCCAAAAAATCCAGTGGCCACAGTTGTGAAACAAACGCATAAAAACAATAGTGTTTATATGCAGTAAAAAACTAAGCAAAAAACTCAGGAATTCAAAGTGTAAAGTAATTTATTTAATATACGCACATGTACAACAAAATTTGACTGTTAAGTGTAATATAAATCTTAAATCATGTATAGTCAGTAGATAAAGTTGGGCAAGATACGGTTTTAAAAAAAATTGTTCAAAGCTAAGCAATCATGATTGCAGGGAATATTAGAAAAAAAAATATTTCTTATTTTGATTTTGCCATACAAAAGTACATATAAAAGAAACTCTGAATGTGTGAGATTATTTTGCACTATAAAAATCAAAACACACTTGAAGCATTTGTTTTTCAATATATATTTTTTTAAATCACAGACTATGTAAAATTATCAGACTCAAACTGTTACGAATAGCATTGCTATTCGAGTATATTTAATAGTTTGCTATGTTAAACAGATCATTCTGAGATGTTATTAAAAAGATACTAATAAAGTTTGTTGTGTTTTGGTCTTAATTAAAAAAAAAAAAAAAAAATCGAAATTTCACGATGGTGACAGAAAATACCAGAAATTGGTCACTTTTAAATCACATGGCGACTTAAACACCGAAAGTTAGTGGCCACAGCAAAAAATTTAGTCGCCACGTGGCGACTGGCGACCATGAATCTGCACCTATAATTTACATACGTATAAAATACACCGATTTTTTGGTTGACAGGATGATTTGAGAGAGCATGAGGTGGGTTAGAGACAGAAAAAGGTTTTCTATAAACACAAGTTTTGAAAGAAGAATCACATTTGGTAACTAAAGCATCAAGGAAAGGAAGTTTTACAATTTTCTAACTCAAAAGTAAACTGAATATGAGGGTCAATAGAATTGACAGTTTGAAGAATGGTAGAAATATCAAAAGGATTATCAACTAAAACAAAAGTATCATCAACATAACGCATCCAACATTTAAAATTAACCAGATTTAATAATTTTTCCTCAAAATAATGCATATAAATATCACAAAGAATTGGAGATAAAGGATTACCCATACTTAAGCCGTCTGATTGTTTGAAAAATTTATTATCAAATTCAAAGGTAGTTTGAGAGATGCAAATTTTAGTTAAATTAACAAAATCTTTGACTTCAATATCAGAGAAATGAAATTCATGTAATCTTGTTTCCAAGCAAGAAAGAGCACCTTCAATCGGAACATTAATTAGTAAATAAAGATTTAACATCAAGAGAAAGCATAGAACAATTGGATGGGTTAATATTTTTTAATTTACCAACAAAATCATAAGAATTTTTTATCGTATGAGAATTAGAAATGCATAAAGGAGAAAAAATGGATGTTAAAAATTTGGCAAGAGGATAAGTAACAGTACCAATATTAGAGACAATAGGTCTTAAGGGGACATTGGTTTTATGAACTTTAGGCAAGGCATAAAAACGAGCACAGATGGCTGAAGAAGGAATAACACAATGTTTAGTGTTGTCATTTAAAACAACAGAATTCTTAACAGCTTTCTTGAGAGTGGAAAGATGCGAATTAGTAGGATCTTTTTGCGATCCTTTAACCTTTTTTTTTTTTTTTTTTTTTTTGTGATCCCTTGATGAAATTTTACATTTTTTTCAGAGTCCTTGGAAGAAATTTGCGTCTTCTTCGTAAGCCTTTGACGGAAATCGCGTTTTTCTGCAATTTGTTAACAAAATTAGCGTTTTTTTGCAATCCTGCAACGAAATTTGCGTTTTTATTTTCGGTACTTTGGCGAAATTCACTTTGTTTCTACAATCCTTTGACGAAATTTTCTATTTTTTCTGCGAACGATAGACATAATTGATTTTTTTCGGCGACTATCGTTCAAAATTAGAGATATTTATGTTCGAAATTTTGGACTGAAGACTTAAATTTTCAAAATCGAATGCCTTAAATTTTTAGGAAAACTTGAACAGAATCACCCCTGAGGAAATAAATACATAACTATTTTTTGTTTCTAACGAATCGTAATATAAATTAATTTTAAACTAAAATTTGAGAGAAAAATGATTTGTTTTTAATTTTGGGAAGAGAAGGGGGGGGGGCGTGTTCACCCGCCACTGAAGTAACAATATTTTAGTGATTAAATATTGAAACACAATGGACTGAAAAATAATTAGAAATCAGTAAAATTTTCGAAAATTTTCAAAAATCTAAAATTTTAGTAAAAATTTACAAATTTAGAAAATTTTCGAATTTTTCTTTCCGGACTTCAGGTTTTTCCGGATTTTGGATTTTCGGATAATGGGTCATATACTGTAAAATGATTCTTTCTTATCAAACGTAATTAAAATATAAGAAATGCATAGTACAGCGTAATTTCCATTTAATTTTGCTTATGTAATCAAACAATGAATTATATGGTAAGTCAAGCTGTTTAAAAACTCATTGATAACACTTTTTTACAAAAACTTTCGCACATGGATTATTTGTTAATATTTGATTTTGTCCAATCGTTGAACTATTTCAGAAATTTAATACTAAGTAAAAAAAATATATATATATATATTGTGATGAGTTGACATGTTTCAACTCCTCCCTTATTTGTGGTAAAAGGATAATCTCTCTGGAATGAAAATAATCTGACAGATTGATCTCTATTGAGAAAAATTCTATCAATAGTGTGAATTACATTTTCACTTTGAGATAAGCCAAGCTGCAATACATGCTTTGTATTGAATGATGTGTTATCTGAATGGGTGGATAAGAAATGTGAATGGCATTCTTTGGATACAATGGATCTAGCCCATATGAGTTGGAAATTCTAACTGGATAAGTATGGGATTAAGATAGCTGTCACTCATAGGAGGCTAGATGGCGTTTCTTTCGTTAGGGGGAAAAGACCAGTTTTGCCGGAGAGGAAGGAATGGGAGGAGAGATACGAAAGACGGCAGTTGGTTGTGAAACAAGCTAGAGAGAGGTTGTCTTTGAGTAGACTTCAGAATCTTAGGATTTTCTGAAATTGTAATTTCACAGCATGAATATGAATAATCATATTTTTTCATTTTTACTTTTGTTTTCTTTTTTTAATGTGTTAATTTAAAATAAAGTTTTTTCGTTTCAAACGATAAATGGAATTTTATTAATTATATATACAACGTCTCACGCTACCACAGCAATAGTATATATAATTAATTGGTGGCAGCGGTGGGATATGTGATCTAGAATAAATTAGATTACGGATCTATGCGTTAACCTGATTAAACAGATGAAGAGAGTGGAAAACGAACAAGCAGAGTTGTGGAGTCTTGAAGTCTAATCTGAGTCGTGTTTTTTCTTGGAGTTCTAGCAAGTAGAGAACTGGTAAAAGAACTTTATCGACTAAAGCTGTGAGGTGTATGAACAGTCAACTATAGACTTGGTGCTATTTGTGTGTCTTTCAAAATATATCAGTGGAATGAAGATATGCGGTGTACCATCTAAGTTGTTTACATACGGATCTAAGGTGCAATTAGTGCCTCTTCAGTGAATTGAGTGTCTTCAAATCTTCATAAACCTGCGTGCGTGTCATCTTTAAAAGTTCTTGGAAGCCTGGTATCAGTGTGGAGGAAATATCTGCATATGAAGGTAAGCTCTTTTATGATATCTTCTATAGAGGTCTGTTTTAAATTAAATTTTGTGTATAAATTTTAATTTTGGGGAACAAAACTCTATGAGAAATTTAAGAATTCTAAGGAAGATATTAATTTGGTATTTAAATTTTAATCAGAATTTTTATGTTTGTTGATTTTCTGGTATCTGTTTGGTATAATATTGGGTTAAGAAAATTATATACTTATGTATATGTTAAAATTTACTTGGGGTATAGTAAATTGTTATTGATTAATTGAGATTATTAATCAGGGTATTTTAATTATAATTTTGTATAAAACTTTTGGAAATAAGAGTTTTGTTTATATACATTTTATTTATTACAGTAATAAAGTTATAGCTTAATTTTATGGGTATACTGTGGATGATTATGATTAATGTTTCAAAATAAATTGATGTTATACTGTACTGTTGGGTATAAAATTTATTTTGGGGGATATACTCAGTTTGAAAGACGTCACTGTTGCATGAGAATTTGCTATATTAAAATTGTGTCGTTTTTTAATACATTATTATACGTATAGTGAAGAAAATTCTATTTCTGTATTTATTGTATTATTGTAAATTGAATATATCTGTTATTTTGAAATTTATTATATTTTGGGGGAAAATATGGCAGACTATTTAGTAAAATATAATAAAAACGTCTTGCTATTATTAGCAGAGGAATTTGAGACCAGTGTGTCAAAAACGTGTAAAAATCAAGCTATAATTCAGGCTATCATTAGTGCTGAGGATTATAAAGAAAGTTACGCAAAACTTCGCTTGCAATATATTCTTGAACAGGAAAAACAAATTGAAAAGATCGTAAAGAGCAAGAGAGACAAATTGAAAAAGATCGTAAAGAAAGAGAGAGGCAAATTGAATTAGATAGGATTGCGCAAGAGGAAAAAGATAAACTTAGGAAATTTGAATTAGATAAACTTGAAAAGCAACTTGAGGCAGATAAACTTGAAAAGCAGCAACAACTTGAGGCAGATAAATTTGAAAAGCAACAACAACTTGAATTACAAAAACTTGAGAAACAACAGCAATTCGAATTAGAAAAATTGCGTATTCAAAATTCTGCGGATATTGTTAGTGTTTCATCTAATGAATCAAATGTAGATTTTCATAGAACTCCTAAGATAAATTTAAAGGATTTAGTTCCGCGCTTTGATTCTAAATTAATTGATATAACTCTTTTCTTTATGATTTTTGAAAGGCAAGCCAAGAAAGCTAAAGTTTCTCAGGAAGATCTGGTCAGTCAATTAATTCCTTTGTTACCTACTGATATTGCTGAAATTATTGTAAAACAACCTGCAGACAAATGTGATGATTTTCAACATATAAAGAAAGTTTTGTTAGATAGGTTTAGGCTAAGTACAGGCGCCTTAAAACAAAAATTTGAAACTCGTCAAAGAAAATCTGGTGAATTATGGGTGGATCTGATTTATGAGTTAAGGGGTTATCTTGATAATTGGTTAGAGTCATTAGAAGTGAGGGATTTTGAGTCCTTAAAAGAACTAATGCTCACGGAACAATTGAAAAAACGTGTCCCTTTTGAGATAAAAGAAAAATTTATGGATGATTGGGAGGAAATAAAGATTGCTTCTAAACTCGCGGAAAAATCGGATAAGTTTGAGAGTATAAGAAGGGAATTTAAGAGGTCGGATAGAAAACCTTGGGAAAATAAATCTTTCCAGGATAAGCAAAAAGACAATTTTAATTCTAAAAGTAGAAATGAAACTAAACCTAAATCGGAAATTGAGAGTTCAAAAGAGAGGGGGAAAACTGACCAATTTAAGAAGGACAATGCTTTCGAAAAGCAGAGACAAGTCCAATGTTACAATTGTTTGGAAGTGGGCCATATCCGTCCAAATTGTCCGGAATTGTTAAAAGGTAAAACTATTTATGAGGATAAAAGCATAGCTTGGATCACTACTAGTGATGGGAAAAGTGAAAATAATGGGGAGGGTGTGGAAACCAAATTACCTATGGTTGATTTATGCGTGAACAGTAAGAAAGTAAAAGCGATTAAGGACACAGGTGCGCAAATTGCGGTTTTTAATGCTAATGACATTCCGTGGAGTGCTAAGAAAGTGGGAAATGTCTTTCTTATACCGGCCCTCGGAAATAGACAGAAAGCGGATTTGGTGTCAGTGCCGGTTGCTTTAATAGAAGATGAAAAAGAGTATGTTGAAAAGAATGTGGGGGTTGCAGTTGTGAGAAAACTAAATTCTCCACCACTTATAACACCAGTGGTTTATGAATTATTAAGGTTAGGAAACATGGATAAGCATAATTCAGTGTGTAAACAGGTGAAAAATCGATGAGAATTAAATGGGCAGGGAACCTTCAGATTGTCTAGCGATCATGAGCAAAAATTTGTTAGAAAAATGGTTGGAAATGAAATCTGTGAAAGGGATAAGTCTGTTAATAAGATAGAGGCATATTCACCAGGAGACGTGAATGATAGGAATTTGGAAAAAGGATCTGAATTGATCGACATAAAAGATAATGCTTCTCAAATGGATATGGTTAAAAGGTCATGTAAGAGAGGTCAATTTCGGGAAAAGAATTCTGAGCATGATGTAAATATACCCAGGTATTTTGTTGGTAGTATGGGATTTATACATGTTAGAAATAGAATTAGAAAGAAATTGAGTTCATCTATGACTGTGGCCAGTAAATTTAACTCTAGGATGAAGGAAAATAATAGAGTAAATTGGGGGGCTAAATGCCAAGAAAATGGATATGGAAATTCAAAGTTAAAAAGAATGGAGCATTCTGTTTATAAAACGGATCACAAAGAAAGATTTATTAAAATCAAACAAGATTTAGATAGGAAAAATCATGATTATGAAGTTGTAAGGCGAAAATTATTGTCGAAAAGATTTTCTGATAGAAGTAATTCAGATATTGGTTTTCGGGAGAATTCTCTAAATTAAGTTTATTCTAAATTTGGGAGTGCTCATTTTTGTAATATCTTTATTGGGTTTATTTATCATTTAATGCTTAATATTTTCGTAATAGTAAAACTTCATTAATTTAATGATTGCATAATTTAGTATGCTTTCTTTTGTTTGTAGAAGTGTCCAAAATTAAGCTTTTAAGCAAGTGTTTTCTTAAGACAATTGTTTTAGGCATTATAGGTTTATACTTTCTTTTTATTATTATTTTTTTTTGTTAGAATCATGTAAAGTGTAATCTGTATTTGGTATTATAGGTATGTGAAATATTTCAAAATTGTTTCTTAGGGCATCAATTGTATAAATTATTCCTGGAATTATACTTAGGTATTGTAGTTATGGGATTATAGTAAATCCTGTTGATAGTGTGGTCTATCAAATACTGAGTATGGGAATGTGTTTGTTTTCTATAGGGATTTTTCATGTGTTATTCAAAATTCCTTTGTGCTTTGTTGACCTCTTTAGAAATTGATTGAAGGAGCTTATTCTATTAATATATATGCCAAATTTCTTCTAGAAATTTTTTCTTAGGGGGAGGTGTTGTGATGAGTTGACATGTTTCACCTCCTCCCTTATTTGTGGAAAAAGGATAATCTCTCTGGAATGAAAATAATCTGACAGATTGATCTCTATTGAGGAAAATTCTATCAATAGTGTGAATTTCATTTTCACTTTGAGATAAGCCAAGCTGCAATACATGCTTTGTATTGAATGATATGTTATCTGAATGGGTGGATAAGAAATGTGAATGGCATTCTTTGGATACAATGGATCTAGCCCATATGAGTTGGAAATTCTAACTGGATAAGTATGGGATTAAGATAGCTGTCACTCATAGGAGGCTAGATGGCGTTTCTTTCGTTAGGGGGAAAAGACCAGTTTTGCCGGAGAGGAAGGAATGGGAGGAGAGATACGAAAGACGGCAGTTGGTTGTGAAACAAGCTAGAGAGAGGTTGTCTTTGAGTAGACTTCAGAATCTTAGGATTTTCTGAAATTGTAATTTCACAGCATGAATATGAATAATCATATTTTTTCATTTTTACTTTTGTTTTCTTTTTTTTAATGTGTTAATTTAAAATAAAGTTTTTTCGTTTCAAACGATAAATGGAATTTTATTAATTATATATACAACGTCTCGCGCTACCACAATATATATATATATATATATATCCTTATTATTTTTATTTGTAGAAATCATTTGTCCTTTTTAAAATGTATTTTTCTACAATACAATCCTTTCAATAATAAATCTCCATGCTGTTTGTTTGTATGAAGTCTTATGAAAATGAAACGCAGATCAACAATCCGTCATTTTTGACGGGGTTATATACTAGTTTCAAAATAATATTTAAAATTTAAAATTACATCTCTTTTTAGCGTTTTAAAACTTAATTTTAAAATTTAATGTTGTTTCTTCAAATTCCATTCAGACAGTTGATGTGATTGAATATCAAATTGATATATACATATTAGAATAAAAAGGAAGACAGCAGTATTTATAAGGAAGATTTAAAATACAAATAGAAACTTTAATTTTTAAATTACCTTTTTTTTTAAACTGACATATTTATGAGATATAGAAAAATTATATTTGAAATTCAGAATATACTTTTATAAAAAACTTCCAAAAGGGTTATATAAAATTATATTTTAATGCTGTATGATGAAAAAATTGTATAAAAATATTTTAATAATTAATATATTTTAGGTTTTTACCCCCAGAATATGCTTTCATTTCAAGAATTTTACTTCATCACATGGTGAATTTTGAAGACGCATTTTAGATGTGTGCTCCATTATTTGCTATTTTTCGTTTTATTGTGCAATCAAAGTGGATTGACTCCACATTTTTGATTTTCTGGCAGTGTATCTCTTTTTATTTCTGATGACTATATGATTACTATGTCTCAATCGAATAAAAATTCTTGTTTTCACAAATGTTTTTATTATATTTTTGTGCATATTTGGAAAAAACATTTGGATTTTTTTGCACTCATTTTCGATAACATTAAATTCTTTCGAAAGTGTGTTGTCGTGAATCTCATTAAAATATAACCTTATATAACCTAGTATGTCTAGGTGTTTCTTTTATGCTTGGAGAGGAACTGCTACAAGAAGAATCAATTCCGAATGAAGTTTCTTTTTTAAAATTCATGGCACATGTTTCTGGCAATTTTAAAGTTGGCACAGCACTTTCATGCAATATTCTTTTAGCAGGAGCATAACCCAAAAGTTCTGCTTTCAAATTTCTCACGTAATCATTCATTTGAAAGTGATCCAAACAAATTCGGGAATTTGCAGCATTAAAGCTATTATCTGCTCTTTTGCATGCAATGATCCATCTTTTCTTTATATCAGGTTTCTTCGGAAATGTATGATATAGAACATTTTGCGTTTTACCCGAGCGATTAGTACATGTTGCAATGGCACGAGTACTGGGCATTTTCAGGAAAATTAATGCAAAGAATGCGTTATTTTAAAGAGCTAAAACCAAGAGATGTTGCACTAACAAAAGCTGGGAAATATTTGCCACGTATTTAGCAAAACTGACCTGAAGTCTCTCTTTCTGAGAAGCAATTAAAGCTTCGTGTGAGGGAAAACTACCCTGTCTGTCAAAGAAAATGACAATAAATGTTTATTTCACACTCCCGTCTCTTTCAAAGATCGACCAAAGATAACAAGCAATAAAAACTCCATATCTTAGCAAAAAAGATGCAGGACAATTTCATTTGAAAGGGAAAATATTCCTCTAAATCTCTTTATTCCTAGAAAAAAATACTTTCGCTAATGAAAAATGTTTTATTTTGAAGAAATATGCTTTCATATGACCAAAGAAATGATTTTTTTTTAAGCAGAAATACTATTTTAAATGAAAAAATGCATGCTTTCCCGTTGAAAGAATCCTTCTTAACATGCTCAATGACGTCAGAAAAACCGAAAACTTGATACCAGAACTAAAGGGAAATGGCACCCCCCCTGGCATAAAAGTACTTGACAACATGATAATCTATTATTTCTTTCTGACTGGATGATGTTTTTATTACAAAAGAAGACATACCTGAAATTTTTAACTTTTTATATTTCTCAGATGATAATGGAAGCGTAGAACAAACAGATTTGCGTTTTACGTTTGATAGATCTAGAAGGCATAGACCATTTTCAGTATAATCTCCATCACTCATAGTGGTGCTACTGTTAGTGTTAATATTAACTTCTACTTGAGCACAAAAAAAAAGTTTTTTCAAATATTGAGATACGTTAAACTTTTATAAATAAATAGATTTTAAAAGTTAAATATAAATAAATAAATAAAACATTATTTTGTTGTCACTATATTATATTCTATTGTTTCTTCTGACATTAATTATATGGTTAAATAAACGTTTTGGCTTAGCACTTACTCTACTGTAAATGTGTGAATTATTGTATTGTAATGATTTAAGTGATTGAAAAAAAAAAAAAATTTCTTCATATCAGCACTTATGTTTCAGAGGGCTTTTGGAATGCGTATGTTTACAGTAGCATAGCTAAGGGGGGGCGGCCAACCCAGGCGCTGCTAAGGGGCGCCAAATCGAGAGAGGTTTTTAACCGAAATTATTTCACATATTTTCACAATAAATAAAAATTGTTGATCTTTATTTTTGGTGTGTATGTGTATGAATTTTTTCTTTAGTAAAAATATTTTATTGTATCGAAATTAGTGATTGACCGAATCGAGAATTTCACCGAATACCGAATATTCGGTCAAAGTGTACACCGAATATTCGGTATTCGGCAACCGAATACTTAAAATTTTTTAATAAATATTTTTGCATATAATAGTGTGTGATAGTGGTTTAAACATTGTCAAAAGTGCAAAGAATATGAATATAGATAGTAAATCCTGCTTCTTTTAACTTACAGCTAGTTGTGAATGAAGGTTTAGGACCTCAAAGGGCAATTAATGATATAATTGCTAATGCAAGGAAAATTGTGACTCATTTTAGTCACTCTCCATTGGCTTGTTCAAATTTTAAAATCATACAAGTAAATGAACTGAATGTAGCACATTCAAGATGTTAAGACTAGATGGAATAGCACCAGGGGCGCCATTTCGGGGGGGCTGGGGGGGGGGGCAACCACCCCCCCAAGGAATTTGAAATTTCAGAAAATTTATCAGATATGATAGGTTAGACCAAAAAAAAAAAAAAAAAAAAAAAAAAAAAACGATCAAAAGCTAAAATAACATCAGATTTCACAGATTTGATTACAATAAAAAAAAACTAGTCTGATGTGCCAATCACAAAACTTTCTTTTATATCATACAGGTTTCAGATGCAGCAAAAACAAATCAGCACCAATTTATATTAAGGTCTAACTGAATCTAAAGTTTTATTAAATTATGTGCGTTAGTTCTGGAGATATAGGTATCGTGAAAATCGTGCAAAATGTAGCATAGCAGTGCCACCTGGTGGGCTATTTATACCAAATCGTAATTAAGGTCTATTTTTGTCAAGGTCTAACGGAATCTGAAGTTTGGTGAACTTCTGTGCATTAGTTCTTGAGATATAGCTATCGTAAAAATCATGAAAAATGTACCATAGCAGCGCCATCTGTTGGGCGAGTTACATCAAAAACTAATCACCACCAATTTATATCAATGTCTAACTGAATCTAAAGTTTTATCAAATTCTGTGCATTAGTTCTTGAGATACAGCGCCCACAAAATTTTTGTCACATTCAGACACTGAGACACACATTTTCTAAAAATAGTCCTGTTGTGTTCAGGACCTTCTAAAACGTACAAATCCGTCGAAAACCGGAAGTGGTAAATATTCATAAATTCAATACCTTTTTCTTGTAAAGATAGAAGAAAGTAATAAACATTTAATAAACACTTTAAACATTGAAATGTTTTCTAAAGCCCTGCTATTGCAACATTCTATACGTGAGACATTTATCATTATTGAGTATTTTGGCTAGTTTTATAAATATATGTGAGAAAAAACTCTATGAATTGCTTTTGAGCTGTGTACAGCATGATTAAAAGAAAACTCGTCACCCCCAAAGCTAGAATTTTAGTGATAAATTCTCTCTTTAGCCAAAAATTTATGGGGAATTTTTTTTTCGGGTGGAGGGGGGTGCTTGGGGAGGTGTATCTGGAGGCACGGCAGTGCCTCCGCCAAGTCGAGAGAGGACAGCCGTAAGCATACTTTTCTGGAAGCAACTCAGGGCACTTTTGACCCCCCCATATCTCCGCGCTGGAGTATCCCAAAAATTTTAAACTTCAATTATAGAGAGTATTTGGCCCACAGGACCAAAATTTAAAATTACAACTTTCTGTCTTTTCTAGTTCAGGCGATATATGAACTCAAACATTCGATTTTTTGTCACTTCTTACTCACTCGTTCACGCGTCATCAAAAAGATTGGGTAGATCCCGTAGCCCCAGAAACTTGACATTTGGAAAAAAGGTAGTGTTTAGGATACAAAGAAAGGAAAAATTGTAAAATCCAGAAAATTCGAAAAAAAAACATTCGAAAATTCAACAAATTCCATCAAAATTGAAAATTGAAAATAATACTATCTTGTAGTCTTGGAAACTTAAGATTTGGTGTGAAGGTAGTGTTTAACATCCAGAAAAAGAAAACATCAAAAACACCAAAAAAATCGAAAGCAAAATTGAAAAAATCGAAGAAATTGAAAAAAACCGAAAATTTGAAGACAATCCGATTTTGTTGCGCTAGAAAATTCAAATTAGGAATAAAGGTAGTATTTAGGATACAGAAAAAGGAAAATTAAAAAAATCCAGAAAATTCGAAAAAAAAATAAAAAAATTCGAAAAAAATTGAAAAAATGAAAATAATTTGATACGATAACGCTCGTATTTATAAATTAATTTGGATGAAACTAATTGTGTGTATTAAGCTCACCAATGCCTCGACCGAGTTCGTTGGCCAGCTTGGTCCGCCATTTTGTTTCAAGATGGCGGCCACGGAAAATTTTAAAACTAAAATAAATATACAAAAAAGTTAAAAAATCAAGTTTATTTTTTAATTAGGTGTTAGGACTTGATACAAGGATTCCAGAGCATTTTTTGTTTTACCTCTATCTTAAAAATTGGCTGAGATAGAGCAGTTTGAAATTCTAGGGTGGCTGACATTTTGAAACAAAACAGCACATTACAAAAAACCAACGATAAATTTATGGTCAATAATGGTCAAGCAGGTGCAATCCCGAATGAATACTCCGTGTTATTATAACTGTAACTTTGACTTCGAAATTTTGATACGTTGCATTTTCTATTTGTTGATATTTTTTAACTATGATTTACGCTAAGTGAAATGTTGTTGTTGAAGAGGGATTTTCCATGTAAATCCGAAACGTCCAATTTTAATATGTTTTTAATGTTTTATGAAAGTGTATTGTAATGTCTGTAATTTTAATGATTTTAATATAAATTTATAAGTTTTAGTGAACGCGATTTCTCGCAAATTATTTTCTTTCATTGTTGTAATCATTTTCCCAATCATAAAACTATACATTCATATCCATTAGCGCCAAATTCTCGCCAAACTTGGCGACAATTGGCGAAATCTCGCCAAATTTGGCGACAAAAATAAGTCTTCATAAATGAAGCCAACTTGGCTATAGCTCAATAATTTGGCGAATTTCTTATTCAAATACAGTGTAAACGAATCTTTTGTAAACGGTTTCTTTGCATTTTAACTTGCTGTTTTCGAGTAACATTAGCTAAAATTTTAAAATGAAGAAAGGAAAGCTACCTTTTTCTGCCGGTACAGGCCGGAGGACTTTTTTATGAGTTGTCGGATGCAATCTATGTTTTGCATTAAATAAAGTAAAACATTGAAAAACAAATCCCACAGGATGGGGATAGTTTGTTTTAGATAGATTTTAAGATAATTGTCCTATTAGCTAGTACACCTTCCGTTATTGTTTTGTGTTATTTTCGCCGGATTATGCTTTTCTTTTCTTTTGTTTACGAATTTTGTAATAGAAAAGTTCCGCTATAGACTGGCTTCGTTATAGACCTTTTTTTTTATAGACAGGTTCATTTTCTTTCACAGGCTTTACTCTATCTGGAGGCACGGCAGTGCCTCCGCCAAGTCGAGAGAGGACAGCCGTAAGCATACTTTTCTGGAAGCAACTCAGGGCACTTTAAACCCCCCCCCCCCCCATATCTCCGCGCTGGAGTATCCCAAAAATTTGAAACTTCGTTTTTCTAGAGTATTTGGCACACAGGACCAAAATTTAAAATTACAACTTTCTGTCTTTTCTAGTTCAGCGAATATATGAACTCAAACATTCGATTTTTTGTCACTCACTCACTCACTCGTTCACGCGTCATCAAAAATATTAGGTAGATCCCGTAGCCCTAGAAACTTGACATTTGGAAAAAAAGGTAGTGTTTAGGATACAAAGAAAGGAAAAATTATAAAATCCGGAAAATACGAAAAAAAAAACATTCGAAAATTCAACAAATTCCATCAAAATTGAAAATAATACGATCTTGTAGTCTTAGAAACTTAAGATTCGGTGTGAAGGTAGTGTTTAGTATCCAGAAAAAGAAAACATCAAAAACACCCAAAAAATCGAAAGCAAAATTCGAAAAATCGAAAAAAATCGAAAATTTTCAAATAATTCAATTTTGTTGCGCTAGAAACTTGGAATTCGGAATAAAGGTAGTATTTAGGATGCAAAATAAGGAAAAATTAAAAATTCCGGAAAATTCGAAAAAAAAAATCAAAAAATCGAAAAATTAGAAAAAAATTGATAAAATTAAAATAATATTTTTTAGCCTTAGAAGCTTAAAATTCGCAGTAAAGATAGTGTTTAGGATTCAGAATAAGTTAAAATAAAAAACGCAATAAAATTCGAAAAAAAAAATCAAAAAATCGAAAAAATCGGAAAAATCGAAAAATAAGGAAAATTTGAAAATAATTCGATTTTATAGCGCTAGAAACTTGAAATTTGGAATAAAGGTAATATTTAAGATACTAAATAAGGAAAAATGAAAAAATATGGATAATTGAAAAAATACCCATAAATTAGTGCAGATGATATATGAACTCAAAAGTTTCGATTTTTTGTCACTCACACACTCACTCACTCTCGCGTCATCAAAAAGATTGGGTAGATCCCGCAGCCGCAGAAGCTTAAAATTTGGAATAAAGCTAGTGTTTCGGATACAAAGAAAGGAAAAATTATAAAATCCGGAAAATTAAAAAAAAACATTTGAAAATTCAAAAAAATCGAACAAAATCGAAAATTGAAAATAACACAATCTTGTGTGGTAGTGTTTAGAATTCAGAAAAAGAAAACATCAAAAACACAAAAAAAAAAATCGAAAATAAAATAAAAAAAATCGAAAAAATCGAAAAATTTCAAATAATTTGATTTTGTTGAGCTAGAAACTAGGAATTCGGAATAAAGGTAGTACTTAGGATGCAAAATAAGGAAAAATTAAAAAATCCAGGAAATTCGAAACAAAATCAAAAATTCGAAAAATTCGAAAAAAATTTAAATAATTTGATCTTTTGGCCTTAAAAACTTAAAATTCGCGGTAAAGATAGTGTTTAGGATTCAGAAAAAGTTAAAATAAAAACGCAATAAAATTTGAAAATAAAATAAAAAATCGAAAGAAATCGAAAAATAAGGAAATTTTGAAAATAATTCGATTTCATAGCGCTAGAAACTTGAAATTTGGAATAATGGTAATATTTAAGATACTAAATAAGGAAACATTAAAAAATATGGATAATTCAAAAAGAAAAATCGAAAATTAAAAAAAAAAAAAAAAAAAAAAAAATAGAAAGCAAGAAAGAAAAAGAGAAAAATTGAAAATAATATGATCTCGTAGTCTTAGAAACTGAAAATTTGATGTAAAGGTAGTGTTTAGGATTCAGAAAAAGAAAAAATTAAAAACACAACAAAAATTGAAAATAAAATCAAAAAATCGAAAAAATAACGAAAATTTGAAAATAATTCGATTTTGTAAAGCTAGAAACTTAAAATTTGGAATAAAGGTAGTATTTAGGATACAAAAAAAGAAATAAATAAAAAAATCTGTAAAATTCGGAAAAAAAAAAAAAAAAAAAAAAAAAAAAAAATAGAAAGCAAGAAAGAAAAAGAGAAAAATTGAAAATAATATGATCTCGTAGTCTTAGAAACTGAAAATTTGATGTAAAGGTAGTGTTTAGGATTCAGAAAAAGAAAAAATTAAAAACACAACAAAAATTGAAAATAAAATCAAAAAATCGAAAAAATAACGAAAATTTGAAAATAATTCGATTTTGTAAAGCTAGAAACTTAAAATTTGGAATAAAGGTAGTATTTAGGATACAAAAAAAGAAATAAATAAAAAAATCTGTAAAATTCGAAAAAAAAAAAAAAAAAAAAAAAAAATAGAAAGCAAGAAAGAAAAATTGAAAATAATATGATCTCGTAGTCTTAGAAACTGAAAATTTGATGTAAAGGTAGTGTTTAGGATTCAGAAAAAGAAAAAATTAAAAACACAACAAAAATTGAAAATAAAATCAAAAAATCGAAAAAATAACGAAAATTTGAAAATAATTCGATTTTGTAAAGCTAGAAACTTAAAATTTGGAATAAAGGTAGTATTTAGGATACAAAAAAAGAAATAAATAAAAAAATCTGTAAAATTCGAAAAAAAAAATTCGAAAAATTGAAAAAAATTTGATTTTGTAGCTTTAGAACTTAAAATTCGGCGTAAACTTATTGTTTAGGATACAGAAAAGGGAAAAATTAAAACACAATAAATTCGAAAATAGAATAAAAAACTCGAAAAAGATCGGAAATTTCAAAATAAATCCAGAAAATAATAAAAAAAATTCTATCTTGTAGTCTTAGAAACTTAAAACTTGGTGTAAAGGTAGTATTTACTATTCAATAAAAGGAACAATTAAAATATTCGTTAAATTCGAAAATAAAATCGAAATATCTTTAAAAAATCAAAAATTCGAAAACAATTTGATTTTGTACTGCTGGAAACATTAGTTTTATGATAATTGTCCTATTAGCTAGTACAACGCCCCTAATTGTTTTATGTTATTTCCTCCGGATTATGGTTTTCTTTTCTTTCGTTTACGAATTTCGTTATAGAAAAGTTCTGCTATAGACTGGCTACGATATAGGCGATTTCTTTATAGACAGGTTTGTTTTCTTTCACAGGTTGTACTCTATTTACTTCACATATGAAATATGGATTGTTAAATGATGTTAGCCCCACAAAAATGTTCACAGCTCCCCCTACCCTCCCGACTTTACTGGCTGGTTATGGCTTGATAGTCCTTTCTAAATAAAATCATGGTGACTCTAAGATTCACTTGATATATCTCTAAATTGAACCTAAATGATCCTAAGAAGACGGATAAAATAATTACTATATTGGCGTGACAATCAGATAACTTAGAATTAAAATCGAAAAATCAATAAATTTATAAAAAGTCGAAGATTTGAAAATAATTCGATTTTGTAGTCCTAGAAGCTTGACATTTTGCAGAAAGGCAGGGTTTAGTACACAAAGTAAGGAAAAATGAAAAAAATCCGCAAATAATAAAAAAAGACTAAAAAAAAAAAACGAAAAAAAAAAACCATCGAAAAAAGGAATATACTTTGATTTATTGGAAAATTTAATTTTGGCTTTCTTTTTATACTAAAAAGTTCTTTTATGTTAAATATCAAGTATCTAGGGCTGCGAGTAATATCTCAGATGGATAGCACATATCCTGGAAGCAATTGAGAGTACTTTTGACACTCCCCCTCCCATAACTTAGTGCTTGCCTATGAACCTGAAATCTCTTTTTATCTACGCATTTTTTTTCAAACGAAACTAAAGCTTCAAATTTTTGATACCTGTAAATAATAGGGACAGAGTGTGGGCTTAGCGAAAATCAGTGGATGATCTCCAAAAAGAACCCAAAACCAAGAAAAGGAGGATTACTTACAAAAAGAAGTGAAATCTCATCAAAAAGTCACCTGTAAAAAATGCAGCCAAGTCTCGTAACTCATTTACCGTAAAAAGTACTGAGATCGTATAAAGCCAAGTTCAACTATCTTATTAACTCAGAAATTTTCATTCACAAATCACTCCTAGTCTCTACATCTTTAGTTAATTATTATTTTGTGACTTGGCAATTACGCAGCACAGGGAAGTTATTACACCTTACTATGTTATGGGATGGGATGGGATAATTTAATTAAGGCAAATTATATACGCACAGGTAAGTTATTACACTTTAATATGTTATATATATAGTATTATTTTATTAAGACTAACTATATACATCAAATTCTCGTGCTACGTAATTGCCAAGTCACAAAATAATAATTAACTAAAGATGTAGAGACTAGGAGTGATTTGTGAATGAAAATTTCTGAGTTAATAAGATAGTTGAACTTGGCTTTATACGATCTCAGTACTTTTTACGGTAAATGAGTTACGAGACTTGGCTGCATTTTTTACAGGTGACTTTTTGATGAGATTCAATTTCCTAATTATATGATTTGTTAATTTTGTTTTATTAGTGCCACGTTATATTTACTCCATTCGTTATAATGCTATTAAATCATTTGCTTTATTAAATGATATTATATATATATACAGTATGCTCTTAAAAATCTCCACAGCCTGACACTAGAGTCATGTCCAGAATTGGTTGTAACCGACCCGAATTCTGACTTTAACTCGACAGACTTCAAGCCGAATCCGAAATATTCATACCTGAACCCGAAGTGAAAGAAAATGAATGTATATTTTAATACATTTATGGGAAAGTAATCTACAAGTTTACCGTTTATGTACAAAAAATAACACATATATACACCCATTAATATTCAAATACACTATAGTTTTTTCATTTGAAAATTATTCAGAACCTCCTTTTGTATAATCGGTTCATCTCGAACCCGATTCGAAAGAGTCAAAGCATAACCCGAAGAGTATAAAGTTTACTCGACCCGAAAAAAAAAAAAAAGAAAAAAAAGAATCAACCAAACCCAAAACGAAATGCATTTCGGGTAGCCGATGCAGGACTGTAATTTCCAGTAAACCGGAAACGTCCAAAAAATTTTCATTGACCCCAACCCCAGCCGAAATGAAAGAAAATTAATCCATATTCCAATATGATTTGGAAAAGTAGACTACAATTATATCTCTAATAACAATTTTATCTTTTATGTAGGAAATTCATTTTTTTGTCATCTGAAAATATTTAGGATTTCTTTGAAAACTCGGGCAATGCGAACCCGACTCAAAATAGTGAAAACCCAACTTGAACCCGAAACAATTAATCCTTTGATAACGGGCCAGGATTGACTACTATTTTTGCATTCAATCGTTCTACAATTTCCAAAAAAAAAATCCTTGTGACAGATTTCTCTTGAAAATATCCTAATATGACAGATTTCAAAAAGTCGTACTAATAGAATAAAAAATAGTCCACTGGGACATATATTTCCCTATCGTAGTCAAATGTTCCAAGTCAACCTGACCCGCAATGAAAATAAGTCGCGTCAACCCGGCCCGATCCGTACTGCAGATTGGGTCGTGTTGCCTCACTCAATGCTGGAGCAAGGGACCTGAGACCAAGCGTTTTGCAGATTTCTGAATTGTATGAAATTTAGATCATAGTCTGAAGAGGATGGCAGAAAATTATTGCGGAAAATTTTTACTGACAGAAAATCATTAATGAAAATTTTCTTATACCTATGGATTACAACATTTGCAAATTTCGTAACTTCTTGATGGTGTTCGTGTGCTGATTATCTCGTGACCGATTGAATTTCACAACTTTTTTTCGTGATTGTTTCTTTTTTTTTGTGATCATTTTCCAAAATTCGCTATTTTCTGTGAATCATTGACGGAATTGATTTTTTCGACCATTTGTTTAAATTTGCGACATTTTTTGTCAACTGATCGACGAAATTCGCTATTTGTTTTCGTCAACTTTTGTCGAAATTCGCGACTCTTTTCTACGATCGTTTGTTGAAATTCGGGAGTCTTTTTCCGCAACCGACTGACAAAAATTGCTATTTTTTTTTTGCGCAATCTTTGACGAAATTCTGATCGTTGATGAATTTTTTTCCACCATTTGTCGAAATTCACGACATTTTTTTTTGGCAACTGATCGACGAAATTCGCTATTTATTTTCGCAGTCTTTTGACGCAATTCGCGACTCTTTTCTACGATCGTTTGTTGAAATTCGGAAGTCATTTTACGCAACCGACTGAGAAAAGTAGATATTTTTTTGCGCGATCTTTGACGAAATTCCACTTTTTGCGCGATCTTTGACGAAATTCCACGTTTTGCGCGATTCTTTGACTAAATTCGTGATTTTTTTTTTTTTTTTTTTGTTTTTTTTTTTGTTTTTTTTTTTGTTCAATCTTTTGACGAATTTCACGATATTTTTCCGCAATAATTATACTAAATTCGCGATTTTCTTCCGCAACCGATTGGCGAAAATCTCTATTTGTTTCAGTGATTTTTGGGGAAATTCGTAATATTTTTCCACGGTCGTTTGAAAAAATTAACGATTTTTTCCGTGACCAATTAACTATTTTTTCTAATTTCAATTCGTAAAATTCGCGATGTTTACCGTGATCGGTAGACGAATTGCTTTTGCGTAAAAAAAGAAGAAAAATTCGCGGACTACCACTAAAATTAAAAATATATTTGCTGAAGAATCATATGTTTGCGAAAGAAGTTAAGATAAGATGGCAAAATCTCACACTGCATTTATTATTTTAGGGTGTTGTTCTATTTTGTGCATTCCTGCACGTTATTTAAACCCCTGTCTATAAAAAAAAAAACTTTGTCCCCCCCCCTCCCCAAGAAACTCATGAAATGGCATCCCTGCAGTAAAACCTGCAAAGAAGGAGTTGAAAAGGACTGTAAAAAAGCTCCATTTTTGACAGGTCTCCATCTTAGCAAGTATAATTGTATGGCGTTTTTTTCGTCGAAACTTGATTTTTTTTACCCGTTTGAGAAATAATTATGTTATAGATAGGTTTCGCTTAGAAACGTTTCACTGTAATACTCCTATGCTTTTCAGTAGTGCTTTATAGAAAGGAGGTTTTAACAGTCTTAAAGAATACCTGAAAGAAAAAAACGGTACCTGTCTATAACTGAAAACTTCCATAATATTTTAAAATTCTACTTGTTAAGACGAAAACCTGTCTAAAACGGAAATTTTCAGAGGTCACTTTAGATTCGGTATTAGAAGTATTGCTGTCTCTGTATATATGATTCAGTAAACGTTTCTCGTACGGAGAGGTTGCGGGGGTGGGGGGGGGAGGGGGGTCCAGCCTCCCGAACCCCACCCTTGGCTATACCACTACCTTAAAAAAACTTTGCCCCCCCCCCCCCAAGAAAGTACTGAAATGGCGCCCCTGAATAGCACCTATTATATGTTGGAGCGCTTATTGGAACAGAAAAAGACATTGTCGTTGTGTTTTTCCGAATTTGGTGGTATTATCAAGTTTGGTGGTATTTAAAAGTTGATCAGTGGTCTATGATAGAAAGCATTCTTAGGCTTCAACCTTTCGAAGAAATAACAAAAATGATAAGTAACAAAAAATCTTTAATTTCAGATATAAAATCTACTATTTTTACATTGAAACGTTACGTGGAAAAAAGTGATAGTGGAGAATTTTTTGGAGTAGGTACCATGAAAGAAACATTAACAAAAGGATTCGCAGAACGTTTTTCAGAAATTTATGATGATGAGTTATTTTTTAGCCACTATTTTAGATCCCAGATTCAAAACAGTCTTTTTTAAAGATGAAGCAACCACCAATAAAGTAAAAAATGTATTTAAAAGTAAAATGCAACAAATAATAAATAAACCCTCTGAAATTACTGAACCAGATCAACCACAAAGTTTTGATAAAAAGAATTCCCTCTCACAAACTGCATTCATCATTTTGGGAATGCCTTTTTGAAACTGCTACAAGTGAAAAAATAGAAAGTGAAAATCCTTCTACTGAAAATGATAGCCTCACATCAGATGTTAAAGCTTCAGAAGAATTGACTTCATACATTGTATTACCACTTATATCAAGAAAAGACAATCCGTTAGTTTGGTGGGGGGAAAAAAAAAACATAATAAGTATCCAACACTATCAAAGTTAGTTAGAAAATACTTATCTGCACCTGCCAGCAGTGTTTACGTTTATTTTCTGAAGCTGGACAAATTTATAAACAGCAAAGAAACAGATTACAACTAGATAATGTTGAAGAACTCTTATTTTTACACCATAATTTGCCCATATTAAATTTCGATTACAAATAATAATGTATCACTTTTATAAATTATCACTAATAACAGAAGCATATTAAAATAACATTAAATGAACATTGGTCATCATGTATTTTTACAACTAGTAATACTTTACCTATTATTTTTCATAAATTATTTGAAAAGTTCGGCCGAAACCAAATATTCGGTTTACGTGCTGAATCACCGAATACCGGATCAACTATTCGGTATTCGGTCAATCCCTAATCGAAATAATGAAAGAGAAAGCTTCTGTAAATGTTTGTAGGGATTGCTTGACCTATTTTGCACCTTGCAAGGTTGTGTACCTGAAAGGAGCTACAAAATGATTAAATGGGTGTGGGGCGTCAACTTGAAAGATGCTTTAAACAGAAATTATCTCATGTATTTTGAAAATAAGTATGGATTGTTGATCGTTTTGTGTGTGTTTGAAGAAATTCGGCGAAGGAGGGGGAGTCGAGAGATCCATTAAGTGGCAACCATGGATGGAGGCTCCTCACTGTCTCCAGCTTATAAAACAAAGGGCCACGTGGCTTCACATTTTTATATTAGAAGAGCATTTATTTATTTCTCTATTAATTTTCGCGTTGATTTTTGTGTTCTTAGCATTTCATCTGAATATTTTCGTGTAGTGGGGGCTTCTCTGAACCAGTGCAAAATGGATTTAGTTGGAGGGATTGCAAGTAAATATATTATTTCTTCTTTATTTTAAGTTTCATTTTTCTGTGGAAGTGGCATTGAGAAAAACAAAATAATAAAATTTGGGCGACCTACCTCCAATTTTATCCCTTCTTAAAACGTATAAAAATCGAAGCAGAACTTCCAAGTACGGCCAGTACAGATGGCTGTGTGGAAATGGAGTAAAATCAAAATTATTCTCTTGACTTTGTTTACTATTAAATGCAAGTAAAAATTTGTGATCTTTGGAGGAAAAAAAAAATTGCAAAAGTTAGAAAGTTGTTTTTTTTTTTAAATTCTCGCTCAGCAGTCCTCTTGTTCTAGAGTCAAAACAAAAGAAAATATAAATAATTGCATTGCTTGCATTCATTAATTTATAAATTCAATAAATAAATATAAAAAAAATACAGTGCAAAAAATATGATAAAAAGCTTTAAAAAAAGATGAGCTACTGCTATTTTTCATTGAACAACAGATTTGTATAATGTAGCCCTGTGGCAGAATGTACGCGACGCTGCGACAGGCGTCACAGACTTTTTAGGGCACCTGCAGACTAAAAACATACAGTGATGCCGTGGACGCACTATAGCGCGTAATTTACGCGAAAAAACAGCAAACTTCGTCGAAGGAACGCAAATCGTGGAGAAAATGTGAAATTCATTTAAAGTTCGCGAAAAATGGTTAATTTCGTTGACAGATCGTTAAAAAAATGCAAATTTAGTCAAAAGGCCGTGAAAAAACGTGAATTTCGTCAAAAGGCTGTCAAAAAAACATGAGTTTCTTTGAAGCATCGAATTTTGCCGAAATCTTGCGAATTTTGCTGAAGGGCTATGGAGAAAACGCCAACTTCGTCGAAAGATCGTAGAAAAATATTTAATTTCGTCGAAGGATCACAAAAAACGGTCACTATCATCGAAGAAACGGCAAATTTCGTTGTCGGATCGTGAAAAAACAGAGAATTCTGCCAACAGATCGTGAAAAAACGGCAAATTCCGTCGGAGGATCGCCAAAAAACGGTAAATTTCGTCTAAGGAACTCGAAAAAACGGTAAATTTTGTCAAAGAATCTAAAAAAACTGCAAATTTCGTCAAAGTATCTCAAAAAAACGGCAAATTTCGGCGAAGGATCACAGAAAAAACACAAATTTTATCCAAAGGCCAAAGAAAAATCGTGAAATTCATCAAAGGATCTGGGAAAATGGCTAATCTTGTTGACAAATTGCGAAAAAAATGCAAATTTCATCAAAGGGCCGCAGAAAAACTTGATTTTTATCAAAAGACTGTAAAAAAAAACACTAGTTTCGTTGAAGGATCGTGGAAAAAATGTGAATTTCATCAAAGGGCCACAGAGAAAACGTAAATTTCGTCAAATGGCCACAGAAAAAATGCTAATTTCGTCAAAGGATCACAGAAAAAGTGCGAATTTCATTGAAGGGGAACGAAAAAAAAAAACGTGAATTTTGCCAAAGGATCGCGGGGGGAAAAAGAAACACTAATTTCGTCAAAGGTTCACGAAAAAAACGTGAATTTTGTGAAATAGTCCTGGTAAAGATGCAGCATTCCTTTAGAAAACAGACACACAAAGTTCTATGCTTATTAATATAGGCATAGTTTTTAATCTGAAACAATATACTGAACTAACTTTTGAAAAATCGGGTTAACCCGAACCCAATTTGCAAGAATCTACACTCAGCCTAAAATCGACTCTAATCAAAAGCAGAGTTAATCCGACCTGCAACAAGAAAAATTATTGCCGAGAGGGAATTTTCTCCCCTTCCCCCTCTGCTGTAACCGTTCAGAATACAGTAGAGGGCCGCTAATCCGCAAACCTGTAATCTGCAAAGGCCTCTAATCCGCAATCAATTTATGAATGTAAACAAAGAAATTTAATTCTTGAAAAATGCTTCAATGGTGACAAAATTTTGAATTTTGAAAAATTTTTTCACCCATTTTAACATTTTTCTTATCTTTATATATAGCTATTATATATCATGTAACATTCTTCTTTATAGTTTATCACATTTAATCAATATATTATTTTATATAGTCATTTCTTCATACAGTACTTGTAAAATACAGTTTGAGCTTTTGTGATTTTTTTTTTATTTTAATGATAAAAAACCCTTACTTAGACAATATATTTTATAATTTATTTATTTTTTCATTAAATCGTAATTATAAAATTGAAAAACACATAAAAAAATACATATATATTGCTTGTGAACTCTTACTTAAAGATAAAATTCAGCACTATAAACCAAATGTCTTAAACAGACAACAATTGATGCCATATTTAAGAAATTTAAAAAATAATAAATTAATTTTTACATAGTTATTACTTTATCTATATATTAAAATGTGTAATTTATTTATATTTTAGTATTAGCAATCTAAATTTGTCCAAAATATGAAAAAAAAAATGTAAACAAAGATTAAATAGACATGACCTGTAATCCGCAAAAAGCCTCCAATCCGCACAACACTTGGAACCAAGCTTTGCGGATTAGTGGCTTTCTACTGTATTTGCTGTGAATTTCAGAATTTTTTTTTACTCAGAAATCAGATAAATGCTGATGCCTACTATTAATTAGCACTACAACTACAACAGCAGCAAGAATAGATTTATATGATATATTGCGTATTGCAGACTATTTTTGAAAACATTATTAGCGTTGAAGACACTTGAAGATAGTTCTGCTACTGGGAATGCAGCAGTGAAGCTACTTCCAAGAACAACAAATCATGTCAATGAACAAGATAAGAACAATTAGTGCAAGAGACATGTTATAAGTAGTCAACTTTAATAGAAATGTTCCGAAAATCCACATCAAAGGATTCTGCTCCCAAGTGTCAAAACTAACTGTTAATGTAATATTTTTATAATTTTAATTGTAATTCAGAATTTTTTTATCCCAAATAAATAAGTTATCAAATTAACAAAATTGTAAGTATGTATTTACATATATTATTCATGTTTATCACTAGTTGTGAAATTAGTTATTTTGTACATTTCTTATATATAATAAAGTATTCCAAATTATAAAAAAAAAATCCTTATCCAGAATATCCTAGGTCCCAAGCATTTCCGATAACAGATCCTATACTGTACAACAGAAAGTGCCACTCAACCCAGTGGTTAGAATGCTGGCTGCAAAATGACAAGCTTAGTTCAATGTTTGCAGGTTTGAAATCAGTGTGGTCTGTGCTGTGTGACAGTGCACAGTTTTCAGGGTTTTCCTTGTATGAGAACGATAATTCAGGTCACTTTCCCTCTAAAGTGCTCCCCAAAGGCATCCTTCCTGTATTATGCCCAGATCTGGTCTATGCTTAACAAAATTTGTCACTTCCATAATATAAAACTGAATTCTGCACATTTTCTTGGTAAAAGTGAAAAGGGGAGAAACAAGGAATAGTGGTGTGGAGTCTGAATTTATTCCTTTCAATTACAGAATCGTACTCAAACTTTATATTAACACAGATAAGTTGTATGTGGTTGGATTAATATAAAACTCCATAATAATAATATGAAACTCTATTTCCTTAATCAAAATTATCTCATATCTTTCATTCAAAAATTGCATGTTTTTTTTCTTTCCATAATTGTTTTTTTTTGTTTTGTTTTGTTTTTTAATTAGAGGGTGTAAAAAGGATTAGGGTAAAAATTATTTGAGTTAATATGCAAATTTCTTTTAATGAGGCATTATATTCTAGATTTTCTTCTGTAAGGAAATTGCTATCTTGTAGGACTGGCTAACATTTTTTCAATGTGTGTGTATAACATTATGTATTCTCCGTATTAGTCAGATTGTGAATTTTCAGACTAATTTTTGTATCTTTTTATTTTTTAGCTAAAGCTACTAATCCTCTGCACCGAGAACCAGACAGTGAAGCTGTTGTGGCATTTTGTTCTGCTGTTGATAAAGAACATGATGGTGCTCAGATTTCACTAAGGCTGCTTGCACATAAAATTCAATCACCCATAGAAAAAGAATCTCTCATGGCTTTATCTGTATGTATTTTGTTGTTTGAATCTATTAATATCCTAAGTTTAAAGCATAGTTTCTCCAAGGGTACTTTTTATATTTTTAAAGGCACTTGTAATATTTAAGTAGTACTCTTTTTCTAGACAAGATGAGTGAATTTTAACTTGCAAGCAAATTTTCTAATATAAAAGGTAGCAGTGTTGCCAGATTTTAGTCAAGCCCCCAAAAAAGCAGGCCAACTTTTTTTGGTTTTAACCACTGAAGAAAATGGCTTGAAAAAAATGAAAAAGTTTGCTTTTTACTTGGGAAAAAAAAAAATGTGGTTTACAGCCAATTCACATTAAATTTGCATTAATTTCTTTTTGGTACACTCATAAGTCATAAATGTTTGGCACTAAAAAGTTTATAAAGTTCTATTAAATACTAGCTGTTGTTGGCGACTGGTTTGGTCTTCCTTAAATGTATGCTAAGCATTGCAACATATTACTCTTATTCATAATTCCATTTATTTGCTTAATCAGTCATAAAATTGAAAGATTCTGATAGAGAAATCAAAAACTCTTTTCGATCATGGCAGCATTTCATATACTTTTTTAGGTATTTTTCCGTCATACGGACACCATGCCAAAATGTATACTAATGCATAATGTATGTATGTATGTAAATGTATATATGCAAATGTATGTATTAAATGTATCAGGGCTTGAATTTCAGGGCGGGATTGCAAGATTCGCGCCGAAAATTGTGAAATCCCGCCCAAAAAAATATTGTGGGCGGGAGCCTCCCGCCCTGAAATTCCACCATTTTCTGGAGAAATTTACGTTATTTAATTTACCTGCAACAGAACGAAAAATTTCGACGAACTTTGCGTTTTTTCCTCGACAGATCGACAAACTTTCCATTTTTTCCGCAACAGATCGACGAACTTTCCGTTTTTTCCACGACAGATCGACGAACTTTCCGTTTTTTCCGCGACAGATCGACAAACTTTCCGTTTTTTCCGCGACAGATCGACGAACTTTACTTTTTTCTGCGACTGATCGACGAACTTTCCATTTTTTCTGCGACTGATCGACGAACTTTCCGTTTTTTCGGCGACTGATCGACGAACTTTGCGTTATTTCCGGTGACTGATAGACAAAACTTGTGTTTTTTTGCGATCGATCGACAAATTTTACGTTTTTTAGGCGACTGATTGATGAACTTTGCATTTGTTCCGCGACTGCGTGACGAACTTTGCGTTTTTTCCGCGACTGATCTACGAACTTTCCGTTTTTCTGGTAACTGATCGACGAACTTTGCATTTTTCCGGTGACTGATGGACAAACGTTGCGTTTTTTCCATTATCGATCAACGAACTCTGCGTTTTTTAGGCGACTGATCAGCGAACTTTGCGTTGTTTTCGGCGACTGATAGACAAATCTTGCATTTTTTCGCGACTGACAGACGAACTTTGCGTTTTCTTCCACGATCGATCGACGAACTTTGCGCAATATTCCGCTATCGATCGACAAAATTCGTGTTTTTTCCGTGATCAATCGACGAAATTTGCATAATTTCTCGTTTTTTTTTTTCGACAGATTGACAAAGTTTGTGATTGATGAAATTCACTATTTTTTTTTTTTGTCGCGCCTCACTGAAAAATTTCAAGATTTTTTCCACAGTTGACTGACGAATTTCACGTTATTTTCTTGCGACCGATTGGCAAACTTCGCCGTTTTTTCCCGCGACTGATCGACAAATTTAGCTATTTTTTTCTATGAACATAGACATAGATAAGGACTTCTAATAAAATAGCCTTTCAAAGATGAAAATCGTATCTCGAAAAATGTATCAAATGCAATGTCTGTGTAGGACAGTTGTATTAGTTCGCCTACTTCTTCATATCGTCTGCTTAACAGTCATCGTCTGGTAGGTATAATAGAATTATTCTGTGGTATTTGTCCGTATTGTTGTTTGTAGGTGGCGTTACCTTAGCACAGTTGTACACTGGCTGCCATGTAGTTACAAAGTTGCAAATCGATATTAACACTATTTCGTTAGAAGTCCATATCTATTTCTGTTCATGCGTAAGACGAATTTCATTATTTCATCCCCTCAACCAGAACCAATTGACTAAATTCACAATTTTTTTTCAACGATCAATAAACGTAATTAAATAATTTTTTTTTTTTTCCTGTGACCGAAAAGAGGGGAAAGACCAAAAAAAAAAGGGCAGTAAGACCTATCGGTTGCTGCACTCTGTCAAATTGGCCTAGAATCAGCACTAAACAAAAATGAGATTAGAAGATCTGCAAAGATCTTATTACTTTTACTCCTTGATGTAAAGGAGTAAATCTTTTTAATCGTTGTGAAGGAGTAAAAGCGTACCTTGTGAAAGTGGCTTCAGCACACTAAATCAAGTAAAATCTAAATTAAGAAATTCATTTAACAACCTAATTCTTAAGGATCCCTAACATTTGGTGGAACTTGAAAAATGCACTACATATATAAAATTTAACTTTTTTCCTTTTTTTTTTTAATAATAAAAATAAGCATTTTACTTAATCATTCTGAGTTGACTTAATTTTTTTCAATGGTATTTTGTCATGTCTGCATTAATGTAATTCTTTAAATAGCATGTAAAATAATAGTGGGGTTTAAAGATATTTTTTTCTCCCTCCAAACATTACAACTCCCCTCCATTTAAAAGTGTTGGGAGGGAGACCTCCCCCCCCTCTCTCCCTCCCCCCTCCCTCCCCCCCCTCTCTCTCTCTCTCCTCCTCCCCCCCCCACTTGGGAAAATTGAATTTCAAGCCCTGTGTATGTAAATGTATGCTTGGCGACAATGGTGTCCATATAACTGAAAAGTACCTTTTTTATGCCTTTTTGGTATAAAGCTTGACAAGAACTGCTTAACTCACGTACTTAGACACATGTTCGTTTGCAGATTTTTAAACCTATTAAGTATCTTGTGTAATTGGGGGTGGCCTCTGCATGTGTGCAATAACAAAGCAAGTGAAATGGAGTTTTCAGCTACAAAGCTTTTAAAATTTACTTTCAACATTTTAATTTAGAATATAACTTCTTTACATATATTCCTTTTAAGAAGAGTTTTTTAGCCTCTTTTCTTTGCTTATGATCCTAAAATTTATATTTCCTTATATGCTGAATAATGCATTACATAAATCTGAAAATTGAGAGTCAAGGTAACTCTATTTGCCTTGTTATTGCAGAGAGCCCCTCAATTGTCTCCACTGCAAATTGCTATGTTTTTGATTTGGTGCAATGAAGCACATAATTGTGAAAATTCTTTAATGGTATCCACATTCACATTGAACCATATTGTTGCTAATATCTTTTTGGGTACTTCTCAATTATTCCGTCGACCAGTTTCCAAAATAGAAAACTATTGCTAGATATAGGATTTAACACCAAAAAATGCATGATCTTGACATGATATTCGTTACATGTGTTGTTACTGTTGTGATGCGATATATTGTCTCTCCATGCCACAGGCATCTTAACTTATTTCTCTATTTAATTACTCTTCCTGTTTCATCATCTAATTTATTTAATTAATTTATCCATCCATTCATATTTTATAATTTACCCACTTTTGTTTGCATTTTAGCTTACGTATCTCTTTGCATATGACACACACAGCCTCATGTATGTTTCTCTTTTCATTTCCCCCTTTTTTTGGGTCTGATGGTTGATACAAAAATGTATCACCTAACACTAATAATTACACTTAGCAAAGGTTGAGTCATTAGGACCAATACACAGAATAGAAACTTATTTGCTGACTAAGAAGAATTAGGCACATAACTAAAAGTTGAAGTAAAACCAAAGGTTTAAAGCAAGTAATGTTTAAAAGCTTAATTGGAAATGCAAATAAAAATGTCTATTGTGGTCTATGTAAATAAAGCAGAAGGATTTATTAAATATTATAATGTCTTCTATATTTAATAAAGACATTGCTTATATAAACTATAATAAAAAAAAAGAAAATTTTGCGTGTTCCAGAAATGGTATAAAAAGCAATATACAGTAGGGAACAATTTATCCGGAAAACCAGTTATCCAGAATATTTCCAACTGACTGATTTCAGAATATTTGCAGAAAAAAATGCCATGCAATGACAGTTTGACATGTGCATTGCTTGATACATTATCACATGCTACATGCATTGTATAACTTAATCAATAACTAGGATTTGAAATGAAAGCATTTTTAGTTAGATATTGAACATTTTAAGTTTTATGCAGAATTATTGTTTCCAAGGTATTGCCTTCTTTCAAACTCTGATTAATCTTCGATCTTGATAGGATCTGAGCTTTAATCAGAGTAATCTAATAATTTGATATCAATAACAATGTTATAGCCAAATATATTCTACAAATCTCATCAAATGGATGTTGCTTTAATGTGCAACCAGTTATCCAGAAAAACCAGGTATCCGGAATACATCTGGCCCCAACCCTTCCGGATAAATGGTTCTGTACTGTATATTGTATGAGTTCCCTTATTGCATGGACACATTTGAGAAATAAATGCAGAAATTTGTAGATAAATTAAGAAAAACTCTAGTTTAAAATTTATATGCATAGTAAAAATTCATCAAAGTGCTTCAGGGGTGTCATTGTTTTTAGATTAATGTAAATACACTTTTAGTGTCTAATTAATGTTGCTCAATGTAACTTCTGTTACAGAAATGTAACCTCTGTTACTATGTATGATTTCTGTTACTCACACTTTTTCTCTTTATTTTTCTTGTTGTATGTGAGTAACTCTTAAAAAATGTTCACAAAACATCAAAAAGCAACTGTTCTTTCAATATACTAAAACTATTTACTATTAAAAAAATATAGTTCAGAGAATCTAAAATTTTGGCTGTCAATGTTGAATACGAGTAACAGAGGTTACATATTGTTATATAAATTAATCCCTACTATTGTTTCTTTTTTTTTAATTATAAAATTACATATTGAAGTTAGTTCACTAATGATGATATAATACACTAGAAGTAATATTTTGATAGTAATATAAATGTTATAAATTGAGTGGATGTTATCCTATAACAGAGGTTACAATATTTACCTTTAAGGTATTTTCGGGTGACTGTATTTTTATTCTAACTATGACTTTTTCTATGCTGGAACAGATTTTATCTAGATTGCATACATATAAACACAGAAAAAATTACGATATTTGGTAAAAAGGTCATACTTAAAAAATACAGGGTGATTTTTTTTAAAGTTGTGAAAGTAAAACTCTATAACAAAAGAACCACAGATCCAAATGACCTAAAATTTCACCAGTATGCTCAAAAAGCAATAGGATTTTTTTAGGCGTGGTTAAAAAAAAGACTTAAAATCTCACCGACAGATGGCGCTGTATATGCAGTAAAGTCAGGAGACGAACTTGCGCCTGGCACATGCACATTGGCGATAAAAACGTGAAGTATGCACATCTCGTGTTCATTATTCTACAGAAATCCTCGCAATGACTGCACCATTGACGGACCGTGCATTGTTAGTGAAACTGTATTATCAGAATAATGACAGCGCAGCAACTGCTCTTAGGAGATTTAGGACACTTAAGAATTTAAGAAAAGGTCCAATGACGACAGAGGGTCTACGGAAGATGGTTTCTCAAAGTACCGTCCATTGTTTTCCTCCCACAGACGATATTCTTTGTTTCTGCTACCTTACAGCGCCATCTGTCGGTACGATTTTAAGTTTTTTTTAACCATGCCAAAAAAATTCCCATTGCTTTGGGAACATACTGGTGAAATTTTAGGTCATTTGGATAAGTGGTTCTTTTGTTATAATGTTTTACTTTCACAACTTTAAAAAAAATCACCCTGTATATATATAATTATTTAGAAAAGGACCAAACAAAAAATTCACCCTATTTCTAACTGCTTATATTTACTTGCATTTTATTGAATTTGTAAAATAAAATATGTAATATAATTAGGGATATAAAATTTCTGAAAATTTTGGCCTTTCTATCTCAAATTCCATGGTAAATTTCCTTGCATAATTTAACACCATTGTTTATAATCATGTATTCTAATACGAGCAAATCTTGTGTGTGTGTGTTTGTGTGGTTATGCAAATTTTATATTAAAAACGGCTCTAACGATTTTGACGAAATTTTGCATCCTACCGTTTTGAGGCACCAGAAAATAATTGGGCTAGGTCACATGTTCGAGAAAATTCGATTAGTGGGTCATTTTGGGTCATGGTCAAGCTAATTGTATCTAAAAAACGATTTTGACGAAATTTTGTATCCGACCCTTTTCGGGCACGAGAAGACTATTGGGCTGGGTCACATGTTCGAGAACTTTCGATTAGTGGGTCATTTTTGGGTTAACGCGGGTCAAATTAATTTTATCTAAAAAATGGCTCTAACGATTTTGATTAAATTTTGTATCCTACGAGTTTCGGGCACGAGAAGACTGTTGGGCTAGGTCACATGTTCGAGAAAATTCAATTAGTGGGTCATTTTGGTCATGAGTCATTAGGGGTCAAGCTATTTTATCTTAAAAACGGCTCAGACTATTTACACTAAATTTTGCATCCTATGGTTTTTGGACACGAGAAGACTGTTGAGCTCGGTCCCATGTTCGAGAAAATTCAATTAGTGGGTCATTTTGGTCATGGGTCATTAGGGGTCAAGCTATTTTATCTTAAAAACGGCTCAGGCTATTTACACTAAGTTTTGCATCCTATGGTTCTCGAGCACGAGAAGACTGTTGGGCTAGGTCACATGTTCGAGAAAATTCAATTAGTGTGTCATTTTGGTCATGGGTCATTAGGGGTCAAGCTATTTTATCTTAAAAATGGCTCAGACTATTTACACTAAATTTTGCATCCTATGGTTTTTGGACACGAGAAGACTGTTGAGCTCGGTCCCATGTTCGAGAAAATTCAATTAGTGTGTCATTTTGGTCATGGGTCATTATGGGTCAAGCTATTTTATCTTAAAAACTTCTCAGACTATTTACACTAAGTTTTGCATCCTATGGTTCTCAAGCACGAGAAGACTGTTGGGCTAGGTCACATGTTCGAGAAAATTCAATTAGTGGGTCATTTTGGTCATGGGTCATTAGGGGTCAAGCTATTTTATCTTAAAATAGCTCATCTTAAAATAGGTCATTTTGGTCATGGGTCATATTTGAACTGAAATTTAATTTTGACCGAGCATAGCTCGGTCTTCCCTGCTCGTATATTATTAAGTGGTAAAAATGATCATTTCAGTTCCTCTTACTATTTTAAATTGTCATTAAAATTAATTTAAAAAATATATATATTACTAGGGGGCCTACCCCCTGCGAGCTACGCTCGCCAACCCCCGCTCAGACTTCGAGGCCTCTAAAAACATGACAGCGTGCTTTGTTTTAAAAATATTGGTAAATCTGTAATTGGGTTGCTATCGTTTTAATGGGGCATTTTTTGATTATCATGGCCTCATACAGAGCTGTTGCGACAACTGACGACTGTTTTCGGGATTGATAAGTAAAATCAATTACAACTTGAAAACCAGCTTGTATAAAATGGTTAGGTTTAAATTGTGGCTACCTCTCGGACTTTTATAACAACGATCTGTATTCTATTCTTCCTTTGCATTTAAGGATGAGAAAAATTCCATCTGCTTGTGAATAACATTAAGAACCACGGTATTGAAAAGTACTTTGTTATAGACATTTTCAGTAACAGGTTTTAATTTTATCTCTATTTTAGTGTACCATCATGCATATTTTCATGTTATTTTAAATATGTAAATTATTTATTTTAATTAATATGTATATACGAATTTTCTAATAATTATTTATCATACAAAATTAATTAAATATTATGTGCATGCATGCCTGCATTTATTCGGCATCACTTGATGAGATATTTAAACAAATTTGCGATCCGCGATAATTTTACACCATGTTATGTCACTTGAATATTGTCCATAAGAAAATCAGGTACTTTTCCATTATAGGATCCTTTGCTTTTAGGTTTGGCGTAATTCGAGCTTCAAAAATGGATAGATTCGTTAATATACATAGATTTGTTGCCAAAAGTTATGAAAACAAACCCAATGAACTTTTAATGCTTTTCTATTATAGGGGTCTTGACGCTTTTTTAAAAAGCTTGGCGGAAAAAAACCAAGCAGGATAGAAAACCAAGCAGAATATTTTATTCTCCTTCCGTTCAGTTAGACAATTATTACTTTATATATTCGTTACAAATATCCGAATTAGTGATTTTATAAATTCGTTTAATTAAATTTTACAAAAAAATTACAAAATGATATCAATAAATAATAATTACTATTAATTCTTTTTCCTCCCTTTCTTTTGCGTTTACATAAATGACGTCATTTGGACGAATTTATTCAAAATATGTTCAGTTTATAAATTAAATTAAATGCTGACAGACAATTGAATCCTGACGATAGAAATGTGATTTTTTTTTTTTCAAATTTTGCTGAAAAACATAATTTAATCACAATCTTGTCTTCATTATCGATTGAAATAAAAGATAAATTCAATTTCAATTTGAAAATGACAAATAAAAAGAAATCAATAATCCCTATCGGGATCCTTTTCAATTTTTTTCCTTTTTTTGTCACAAAAAACTGAGTAATTAGTTGCCATCATTACAGAAATGTCATTAAAATTAGAAAAAAATTAATATCTCGAAAACTAATTCCAATTTCAAAATTCTATTACCAGTTTCGACATCCGCGGATTTTTATGGACAATTGGTATTAATTTCACCATCAAGCGTTTAATATTTTATTTAAAATAGCCCTGAAACATAATCAGTTGTTTAATCAGTCGTTTCATAAAATCGTTTCATAAAATCGTTTCATAAATTCGTTTCATAAAATCGTTTCACAAATTCGTTTCATTAGGATTTTATATATATAGGGTAGATAAGTTTTACCCAGTATTTCAACAGAGTGTTCATCTCCCAGCAGTGTAGAATCAGTAACTTCAGGGTTTCATTCAGAATAAAGACCAGTCTTAAAGATAAAATATAAAGTTTTGTTCAAAGTTAATTAAAAAACTTGAGAAATTGAATGGAAACTAATAAAATTTATTTATTTTTTTAATATAACAATAATTAAAACTTTAAAAATGAAAGATGTAGTAGCAGATAGATTTTTGCATTAATATAGTTTAAGAAGGATTTATATTTAAGGTAAAAGAAGAAAAGAATAAATAATTTCAACTGCATGTTATTTTAAGAGAAAAAAATATTTTGTATAATTAAATATTTCTGATGATCACAATATGATTATATGAAACATTGCACATGTGGTAATAAGAAAGAAATTAATTTTTCAAATGATACTACATTACATTGTTTTCCACCTTGCCATTTCCACTAATTGCTTATTATTGATATAGTTTTACAAATGACTTTTCATTTCTAATTGAGAAGTAGCATTTTATTATCTATTTTCAAAGTTGTTTTCATGTGGGACAGTGAACATTAAAAAAAAAGAAGAAAAAGAAAGAAAGGAAAAAAAAAACATCAACTATTATAAAATTTTGAATTACCTTATAAATGAAATTCGAACTTTCTAATTTTTCCAAATGAAAAAACTTTTTCCAGGAGGCAGTGCGGGGGAGTGGGAAACTATTTTTTCCCAAAAATTTATAGTTTTCTTCCATACATTCCCATCTCTAATAGTAATTAATCTAAGAGAGTATGAATTATCAGATATTTAATTAAATAATAGAATTGTTAAAATACAAGAGGTAAGATGGAGACAAATGAAAACCAATAAAGTGAAAAAGGCATCCAAAACATAAAATAGGAAGTGAGATTGAAAAAAAAAAAAATCTATATATATTGTTGCAGTTTTGCATCCAGTTGGCATATTTTGGTGAGGGGATTTGGGAGCATCATTAACTCATTTTTTTTTTTTTTTTGTAACTCATATACATTTGTAATCATAAAGATTATTCTAGGATTTATCAGCTGTTCCTGGTTAATAGAAAAATGATTTAAAATTAATTTATAATTAAAATATAAAAATATTGTATTGCCATCAGAAAGATATGTACCGGGTGTCCCAAAAATGACTGATGGATTTTAAAATTCAATAACTTGCAATCGGTGACAGATATTAAAAAAATTCTTGCATCAGGGTTATGTATGATGTCAGGAGTTTTTTACTGTGATTCTTGATTTTAGTTTGAATTTAAAACAACAGATGGCGCTGACAGCGATTGGCGCTCAGTCGATGCCGAAACTGACGTCACAAAGCATTGATGCGAGGGAAGGAGATTATGGAGTGGGTCTCATTCGTCAGTACAATCTTGCTCTTATGACCCGATTCTGAACTCATTCGATATAATTTCAATCGAATACGTTGTTGCCATGGAAACAACAAATTCTTCGATAGTGGAATAGAGCGTTCAGAATTGGAGGCACGAATTTAACAATCAGATTTTGAGTTTGCCGGCGATGTTACATTTATGAAGTTTTATTTTCCCGGATAAAATTACTTTTTGTGGTCTGATTTAAAGATTATTTTATGCATCGTATTTTAAAACTAGGTGAAGAGATTTAGTATTTTTTGTTGTTGTTAAAAATTTCATAACTTTTATTACATTTACAGAAATTTTAGATCTTTTAAGGAAGTTCGTCAGTAGGTTTTTATGAATGTTAAAAATAATCGTGAAAATGGTTAATAGTATATTGTTGTTCAAAATAATTCTTTAAAAACAAATATTAGAAGTTGCCTTGTTTAACCCTTTTGAATAGGAGTATTCTATCGTTGCATTAAAATTAAAAAAAAATAAAATAATGCTAGTTAATTAAAATTTGACAGTTTGATATTAAAATATTGTGCATGCAGCTTCATCTTGATGTTTGATAAAATAAAAACAGTAAATATGTTTTATCTACATCCACTTTAAATTGTAAAAATAGTGTTAAAAGAATTCTTGGAGTTTGAATTTTTACACTTTGGCAATTCTTTCTAACATAGTTATTTATATAAATGAAAAACAGTAAAATAAGCGGTAATACGCCACCACACATGCGCAGTAGCTAGCGTATTACTGCTTATTTTGCTGTTTATTACTGTTAATTTTACGGTATAATACTAGCAACTGGGGTGCTAGTATATTATACTGTAAAATCAACACTTTTTGCAGTGCATCATGAGAAATGTATTACAAATAAATTTGGATGTGTTTTACCATTTAAGATCAAACAGATAAACAGTGGTTTGTATGGATCCAATACAATTTGCGGATCCAATCCAATATTATTTTATGTAACCCTGTACAAGTATTATAAATGTTATATTCACCCTCTTCAAGTAAAAAAAAAAAACATCTGTAGTAGACTGTAACAACATACTAAAATTACATTACGGTCAGCGTTCTAAAACCCCACGATTTAACACATATCTGTACTTTTTTGTGCAGCCCTGTAAAATAACTATAAATGCTATATTCACCCTCTTCAAGAAAAAAAAACATGATGTAGTTGACTGTAACAACATACTAAAATTACATTACAGTCAGCGTTCTACAAATGCCACATTTAACACATATTTGTATTCTTTTGTGCAGCTCTGTAATATAATTATAAATGCTATATTCATCCTCTTCAAGAAAAAAAAAACATGCTGTAGGATAGATACAGACAGATATAGAAACAGACATATAGAAAAAGAACCTCCCGCAACAATAAGCACTTATGTACTACTGTGCTAATCATCCTTAATCATGTCTAAATTTTGTTATACGCGTATTTAAAAAAAAAAAAAAAAAAAAAGTCTTCTGGAATTCCGTCCAAAGGACTGACAACCAGCGTTTTAGCCTGTTGTAAGTCCTACAACAGGCTAAAAACGTTCGCCTTGGCTGTATTCCACTATGAAGAATTTGTTGTTTCCATGGCAACAACGCATTCGATTGAAATTACATCGAATGAGTTCAGAATCGGGTCCTAAGAGCAAGATTGTACTGACGAATGAGACCCACTCCATAGTCTTAATCTCCTTCCTTCGCATCAATGCTTTGTGACGTCAGTTTTGGCATCGACTGAGCACCAATCTCTGTCAGTGCCATTTGTTGTTTTAAATTCAAACTAAAATCAAGAATCACAGTAAAAAAACTCCTGACATCATACATAACCCTGCTGCAAGAATTTTTTAAATATCTGTCACCGTTTGCAAGTTATTGAATTTTAAAATCCATCAGTCATTTTTGGGACACCCAGTATGTACATAAATGATAAGCACCATTCTGAATTTTATCCTAGCTTTTGTTATAGTTCAGATTTGAGATAGAAATAATCTTTCTATAATTCTCATTATTTTTGTATAGATCTTATGATATTTTAGAGTTTGTACTTTGCAGTTTGCCTTATAACTTACACATGTGCCTTTGGCTTATTGTTAATCATATTTTTAAAAAATATAAAAAATACAGTTTGTAGAAAGTATAGGCTTTTAATACATAAGACTATTAGCACTGTCCCTGGTTCAAGCCAGTTATGCAATAAATAAAGAAAAGAAAATTGTATATTTTTAATTCCAGATAATAAAATCTTAGTTTTGTTGTAGGTTTTGGAGCAGTGTGTCAGAAAATGTGGAATGAAATTTCGATCTGAAATTGGTAAATTTAGATTCCTAAACGAGATGATCAAGGTTGTTTCTCCCAAGGTAATTTGCTATTTTCAATAACATTGTAGGATCTTTCTTAGTTTGCTACTTATATATTTTACTGGATGTGATATATTTATCTACAACTGCAGATGAAGAATTATCAAATATAGAAATATTTGTTTTCAATAAGTGTGTACTTTTTCTATCATATTGAGATGATAATTGAGAGATTCATTTAATGTTTGAGTTAATCAAAAGCCTAAATTTCAGGTTGTATTTTAAATTTAGTGATTTTAAATTAATTTTTTCATATTCTAGTTTGTATAGTAATATTTATGCTTAATACTTTTCATTTGAAAATTTTTAATTTAAAATTTGTTGTTTTTAATAGAAATTATCCTTTTTGATGTTGTATTTTTTTTTCTCTGTGACATTGATCTAATGGCAATTTTCCATGTTAAGTTCACTATATACATCCAGGAAAATAAATAAGAATTTTAATTTTTAAACAGTACATATTTTCTTTTCTTTTAATATAATGTAGCTTTTCATGTTAAGTTCACTATATACATCCATGAAAATAAATAAGGATTTTAATTTTTAAACAGTACATATTTTCTTTTCTTTTAATATAATGTAGCTTTTCTCGAAACATTCAGTGTTGGTTTGACATTAAATGAATAAAAATTTTAGCCTTTGTATTGTAATGGTATCTGAAACTACAGTGTTATACATTTCTTTGGGACATACAGTACCCTCATTATTCAAAATTACAGTAACACTACATTTTAGCCTATTTCACTTATATACAATATCTTTTCAAATTTTACTTTTTCCACTCCTTCATTTCATCACTGACCAATTTTTTCCCCATGGAAAAAAAAAACGTGCCAAACAAAATATCATTTTGTCCACTTTTAGTGAATTGCAAGTTAAAAACACAGAATTTAAAAATAATGAATATCTTGATTATTTCCATTCACAATTCCATTCCAATTCAATTTGTGTGTTTGTATGTTCAGTAAATGTCAACAAAAGATAAAATGTTGCCAACTTAAAATGTACTTATTTTATTACGGAAATTAATCATATAATAACAGACGACATAATTCATTTCACTCAAACAATAGCAGTACGAATGCACCTCATTTGTCACATTTGACATATAATTTCCAACTTATTTTAATAAAATGTCTGATTTATTAAACCGTCTGGAGATACTTCTTCTAACAACTTACCACTTAAGTCTACTGGGACCAGAATATCCAAGACACAATGATTTCATCATTTTTTTGTATTCATTGCTTGATGCTGTATTAAAAGCAATATTGTTGGAATAAAAGAACTTAGCAGCTTTCAAATCAAAGTTGCATTTTTGACAATCGTAGTTTTAATGGTAAAATCAGACAGTTACTTTTGGTGTTTCAATGATGCTGCTTAATTTCCACTATTCCCATTTCTCACAGTTGGCTGCAGAAGTAGTCGGTTGAGTTTCCATTACTGAAGTGATGCTTGCATTTTCTTGAAACTGAATTTGAACGCAAAGCATACCTTTTTGAGTATTTATTGAGATGAATCCTTATCCTTTCAATTTTAGCACTTATTTCAGTCCCACAGTGATCATTTAACTTTGTTTTGATCTGTAGGCACTTTGCTAACTTCTAACCATTCTGGTACACCTTTTCTACCGCTACCTAATGTCATTATTTAAAATAATGTATGTGTAACACACAAAAAATAATTACTATGTTTAAAGATATTTCAAATTTAAATATATAGTGTGTAATATATAGTCTGCTTTAACAGAATACTAGTTCTTCACCTAAACAGCAAAATGACTTACAATTATCATACACTGAAAACAGGTGCAGCTTTTAAAAACTTAATGTATTGGTCATCCTTCAACCAACAATCAGTATCTTATTTAAGAATCAATCATCCAATGAACAGTCTTGTTCTCTCTTTACAACTAACTGGTTGAAACAGGTTCATTGCTACTGGAACTGGTTAAAACAAGTTTTTCCTTTCCTACTTCCTTACAAGAATATGAATACAATACAAAGTTCCAGTGCATTCACTATTATTTTAATTCATATGAATCAAATTTTGGGCTATTCTGCCGGAAGGAAGAGCAATAATAGAGATTTTTGTGTGATTTTCTCAATTTAGTTGTGTTGTACATCGGTTGCTCATGCAGCAAAGGTTGCTTCGCATCCAGGTAACCCGGCGATTCGCAAGCAGCTGACGTACAACAGAATGACAAAAAATATTGATTTTATTGCCGTATTAACATGTATGAGATAGAAGAAAGTTTTGGAATTGGCAAATCTGACTAGTTTGATGAATGAAAGGACATGTCATTTATGTTACACTTTCCATTGGATTATTTATCAATATCAAATGACATGATATGTCATTTTTCTTTACTTTCTAATTTATTTCCCCAAAAATTGATAAATCTTATTTTTAATAAATAAAAAAAAAACTTTGCAACTAAGTTAGTATAATGCTGTGCAGTTTTAATATTTTTGTCATATTTTTTTCTATTTCTATTTATTTTAATGCTTAATCACTTTTCACTATTTTTATGGTAGTATTTGGGTAATAGAGCATCTTCAAAAGTAAAGCAGAAAATAGTGGAGTTAATGTTCATTTGGAGTATGGAATTAAAGAATGAAACAAAAATTTTTGAAGCTTATCAGATGTTGAAAAGGCAAGGAGTAGTTATAGAAGATCCCTTATACATATTAGATGTAAGTAAATTCCTTTTGTTATTTTTCAACAATTTTCTCATCCTTTTTTTCTCAATCTAAAATAAATTTTAACTAAAAATTCCATTCTATGGATTTACAAATATGTCAACACTATCATTGTAGTTTTAAAATAGCTATTTTTGCAAAATTTATTCAGCCATGTGTGTGTGTGTGGTAAAATTAAAATGTAGTATTTGTATTACAAAAATTCCTATCTTTTTAGGGTTTCATTCATCTCACAAAACCCTATTTGTCTCGCTTCTCTGTCTGTCCGTCACAGAGTCCTTTCTTAGAAACTGTATAAGTTAGGGACTGGAAATTTTGTTTACTTACATCTAAATGCCTACTGTCACGCTGAAAATCATAAAATTTTTAAAAAGTTGTATTATTTTAATTAAATAATTTAATGACATCCCAGCATTTCTGCAATTTCAAAACAGAATCTTAATTTCAACCTTTTCATTGTAGACCCGATGGTCCAGTGGTAAAGTGTGTTCTTTCTGACCCAGAGGTCCCAGGTTCGATTCTCTTCAGCAGAAGATGAAATTAATTTTTTTTTTTTTCATTTAATTGTCTGATAGATTTAAATAAAAGAAATTTCTTATTTTGTTGCCATTTTCTTTTTTTTTTAGGTAACATTAAATTATGTAATTAAATATGTTTTCCATATGCGCCCGGCTCTCACAGGGTTCCTGCGTGACTCGAAAACCGGGAATTGACAAGGAAAATGACAAGTGCTCAAAAAGTCATGGAATAGTCAGGGAAAATTAATATTTTTTTTTCTAAAACCTGGAAAAGTCAGGGATTTTTTTTTTTTTTTTTTTTCTGCGCTATCATGTTTCAAGATTCTCCCGAGTTTTGAGGTGCGTCCGCAAAAAAAATCTGATTTTTCATTTTTAAGTAGAATTTTCGCTAAATTCACATTTTTAACATAAAGATGTACAAATTTGTCACCAAATAGATACCTCTTCCATTGCTGGGATTTGTTAAAAAAGGGGAAACATGCTCTTGAAACTAGTGGGAGGACAGTGTGCCAAACCAGTTTTTCCCACCAAAGTCCTCCCGAAACCTTTTGTTTTATTGTGAGAATGGAAACAGAAAGTTACCAAGAGAGGGAACGACAAAAGGCAACACAAATTTGGTGATGAAAGCGGCTCTTTCCCAGAAGAACAATGGGATCCGTCCAATTTTCTATAACGCATGGAGTTAAAGAGCTATTTTACGATATCTTTTGTCAGCTTGAAAGTTGAATATCGTCAAGTAATTTCGTTTGTTATTTAATGCAACCCTTTTCAAGAAGAACGAGTTTGTGGAGTTACGATACTACTTTTAGCGAACAACGTACTTTGGAACAGAATGCTGATGTATGTAATTTTGTTGAAAAGCCAAATCAGAAAATACTGTTAATTGCAGGTAAGTAATTTTAATTAAAATTATTCTTTAACAGTTCCAATTTTTTTTTTTTGTGTGTGTGTGTGTGTGTTTTAAATAAAATAATATATAAGAATTGAACCCATTTTTTAGTAACTATTTGGCTTATGTTTAATATTATTTTTAATTTATTCTGAAGATATGTTTTTATCCCTTTTTATTGTTATTATTACATACAATTTTGAATAGTGAAGTTTAAAAAAAGGAGGGTAATCCATGAAATTTAATTTGATTACTTTATAATTCTAAAGTTAACATAATGCAAAATCAATTCTTCACTTGTGTGTGTATTACTTTTTTTAAATTGGATTTAAACACTTTTAATTACCCCGCCACCCTCTTCTCAATTATAAATATATAATTCTTTATGTTATGAAATAATTATAAAATAAAGTATTGAAAAAATTTACGTGGTGTTTGTTCTTATAAGGATCCTCTCCCTTCACACAAAAACACCCGCTCGCCAATGTTAATCCTATCGGTCATTATTTTTCTAATATCTCATTTGCATTTCAATATTTTTAAACGATTTTTTTTTTCTTTTTTTTTTTTTTGCATTGGATAGCTGAGATCAGTCTCTATTTCTGCCGTTGATTATTTTTTCGATTTTCTTTACAAAGATATAAATTTATTTTTATGGACATAAATAAAAATTTTGTTTTCCTTTCAGAATTTAATTGCTCTAATGATTTTTTTTTCTTTTTCGCTTCACTTATGAATGATTGTTTACAAAATATGAAGAGCAGTAAATAAAATTTTACATTTAACTTTAATGTATTAAGATTGTTTACCATGTGTTCATATATAATCTTGCATATTGTTATTTTTAATATCATAATTTAACTCTTGCATAGCTTTAGTTTTAAATTTATTGGTATTTTAATTAAAATAACTTTTTGTTTGACTGTTATCTATGTTCTTATTGAGATAGTGTATTGATAATTATAATTAAAAAAATTTCATTTGGATTTATTTATTAAAGGATAAAGTGTTTTGAAAGGAATATTAAACAAAATCCTTTGTGTGTTCTTCGATCACACTTACCCACTGGTTTATTATAAAATATAGTTTCTCAGATTTAGTTTTGTACTAAATCAAGTTTTTACATTAATTTTACTTAAAATTAATTAAAGAATAAAATGAGTATTGGAAATATTTTATATATTCTAAAAGGTATTTTATATGTTCTTGTTTATACTTAGAAATGAACAAAAAAAATTTTTTGTCATTTAAATGCAATAATAGGCATTAAACAAATAGCTTTTATCAATTATAAAGTTGCCTTTCTTGATTTGAATTGTTTTATATTTCTTGAAATTATTTTATTTAATTTTTATTGCTCTGTAAAAGTTATAAAGTCAACTTTTATTATTATTATTTTGTAAGACAATAAATTTAATATACTAGTAATGTAATATAATACATTTGATTGTGATGTGTTTCCCTGTTTCTTTCTCACTCTTCCTGAGGAAGCAATCATAATCATTATTTTTAAAAATGTATTTATTCATGTAGTGTTCATCCGTGTAGTCAAAAGTAATGCACTCTGTGATTCTGTTATTCACTAAGTGAAGGTTTAGGGTATTCTTTTGATTTAAGTCATGGCTGTAATTTAAAAAATTGATATCATAATATAATGTTCATTTATTTACGTAATTTATATTCCTAATACAATTTCATGTATGTTTTCTTAATTTCATAAACTCTCTTCAATTTAACTTAATCTCATCTGTAAAAAATGTAGCCAAATCTCGTGACTCATTTACCGTAAAAAATACTGAGATTGTGTAAAGCCAAGTTTAGCTATCTTATTAAACTCTGAAATTTTCATTCACAAATAACTCTTAGTCTCTACATCTTTAGTTAAATATTATTTTGTGACTTGGAAATTATGTAGCACGAGAATGTGATGTATATAATTAGTCTTAATCAAATAATACCATGCCATCCCATAACATATTAAGGTGTAATAACTTTCCTGTGCGTATATAATTAATTAGCCTTAATCATATTATCTCATCCCATTCCATAACATAGTAAGGTGTAATAACTTCCCTGTGCTGCGTAATCGCCAAGTCGCAAAATAATATTTAACTAAAGATGTAGAGACTAGGAGTGATTTGTGAGTGAAAATTTCAGAGTTAATAAGATAGCTAAACTTGGCTTTACACGATCTCAGTACTTTTTACGGTAAATGAGTCATGAGACTTTGCTACATTTTTTACAGGTGACTTTTTGATGAGATTTCACTTCTTTTTGTAAGTAATCATCCTTTTCTTGATTTTGGGTTATTTTTTGAGATCATCCACTGATTTTCGCTAAGCCCACACTCTGTCCCTATTATTTACAGGTATCAAAAATTTGAAGCTTTAGTTTCCTTTGCAAAGTACTGTAGGTAAAAAGAAATTTCAGGTTCCTAGGCAAGCACTAAGTTATGAGAGGGGGGGGGGGGAAGTCAAAAGTACTCTCAATTGCTTCCAGGAAAGGTGCTATCCATCTGAGATATTACTCGCAGCCCTAGATACTTGATATTTAGCATAAAAGTACTTTTTAGTACAGAAAGAAAGCCAAAATTAAAATTTCCGGAAATTTCCAATAAATCAAACTATATTCATTTTTTCGATGTTTTTATTTTTTATTTTTTTAGTCTTTTTTTTTATTATTTACGGATTTTTTAATTTTTTCTTACTTTGCACACTAAACCCTACCTTTCTGCCAAATGTCAAGCTTCTAGGACTACAAAATCGAATTATTTTCAAACTTTCGACTTGTTATAAATTTATTGATTTTTCGAATTTAATTCTAAGTTACCTGATTGTCATGCCAATATAGTAATTCTTTGATTCATCTTCTTAGGATCATTTAGGTTCAATTTAGAGATAAATCAAGTGAATCTTAGAGTCACCATGATTTTATTTAGAAAGGACTATCAAGCCATAACCAGCCAGTAATGTCAGGACGGTAGGGGGAGCTGTGAAAATTTTTGTAGGGCTAACATCATTTAACAGTCAATATTTCATATGCAAATTATATAGAGTATAACCTGAGAAAGAAAACAAACCTGTCTATAAAGAAATCGCCTATAACGTAGCCAGTCTATAGCGGAATTTTTCTATAACGAAATTCGTAAACAAAAGAAAAGAAAAGAAAAGAAAACCATAATCCGGGGGAAATAACATAAAATAATTAGGGGCGGTGTACTAACTAATAGGACAATTATCTTAAAACTAATGTTTCTAGTACTACAAAATCAAATTGCTTTCGAATTTTCGATTTTGTAAAGATTTTTCGATTTTATTTTCGAATTTAACGAATTTTTCAATTGTTCCTTTTATTGAATAGTAAATACTACCTTTACACCAAATTTTAAGTTTCTAAGACTACAAGATCAAATTATTTTCCATTTTTGATTTTTTTAGATTTTTTTTTTTTCTAATTTTCTGGATTTTTTCATTTTTTCTTATTTTGTATCCTTTATTACAAATTTCAAGTTTCTAGCGATACAAAATCGAATTATTTTGAAATTTCCGATCTTTTTCGAGTTTTTTATTCTATTTTCAAATTTATTGTGTTTTAATTTTTCCTTTTTCTGTATCCTAAACAATAAGTTTATGCCGACTTTTAAGTTCTAAAGCTACCAAATTGAATTTTTTTCAATTTTTCGAATTTTACAGATTTTTTAATTTTTTCTTTTTTGTATCCTAAATACTACCTTTATTCCAAATTTCAAGTTTCTAGCTGTACAAAATCAAATTTTTTTCAAAAATTTTTTTTTTTTTTTTTTTTCATTTTTTTTTTTTTTTTTCGATTTTTTAATTTGATTTTTGATTTTTTTTTTGTGTTATTTTTTTTATTATTATTATTTTTTTTAAATCCTAAACACTATCTTTACACCCAATTTTCAGTTTCTAAGACTACAAGATCATATTATTTTCAATTTCTCTTTAAATTTTTGATTTTTTTTTTTTTTTTTTTTTTTTTTTTTTTTTAATCATCCATAATTTTTAATTTTTTCTTATTTAGTATCTTTATTCTAAATTTCAAGTTTCTAGCTCTATGAAATCGAATTATTTTCAAATTTTCTTTATTTTTCGATTTTTTTGATTTTTCAATTTTATTTTCGAATTTTATTGTGTTTTTTATTTTAACTTATTCTGAATCCTAATCACTATCTTTACCGCGAATTTTAAGTTTCTAAGGCTAAAAGATCAATTATTTTAATTTTTCGAATTTTTTAATTTCTTTTTCGAATTTTCCGGATTTTTTAATTTTTCCTTATTTTGCATCCTAAATACTACCTTTATTCCAAATTCCAAGTTTCTAGCGCAACAAAATCGGATTATTTGAAATTTTTCAATTTTTATTGATTTTTTCGATTTTTTGATTTTATTTTCGATTTTGTTGGTGTTTTTGATGTTTTCTTTTTCTGAATTCTAAACACTACCTTCACACCAAATTTTAAGTTTTTAAGACTAAAAGATCGTGTTATTTTCAATTTTCAATTTTGTTCGAATTTGTTGAATTTTCAAATGTTTTTGTTTTTTGGAATTTTCCGGATTTTATAATTTTTTTCTTTCTTTGTATCCGAAACACTAGCTTTATTCCAAATTTTAAGTTTCTATGGCTGCGGGATCTACCCAATCTTTTTGATGACACGAGAGTGAGTGAGTGACAAAAAATCGAATGTTTGAGTTCATATATCGTCTGCACTAGAAAAGACAGAATTGAGAAATTTCAAATTTTGGTCCTATTTACCACATACTCTATATAAACAAAGTTTTAAATTTTTGGGATACTCCAGCGCAGCGATATGGGGGGGGGGGTCAAAAGTGCCCTGAGTTGCTTCCAGAAAAGTATGCTTACGGCTGTGCTTTCTCGACTTGGCGGAGGCACTGCCGTGCCTCCAGATAATGTCTCGGTTTTAATATTTTCCTTCCAACAGTATTTGTTTTCCCCTCCTTTTTTATTTATATTTCTAGTTCAAGCTATAAGGAAAATTTACTCACTATACTTTCAGCTTTGTTATGATTAATTGCAGTTTTAGCTATTAACGAAATAAGTTCAAAATTCATAACATGTGGTAGGTAAATAGCATATGTTGGTGTGATGTCGTCCTATTGTAGTTGTGGTTTGTAGGGTTAGATAACACCTCCCCCACAATATCTTTAGCCACACTGCTTACCATTTAATTAAAATAACTATGTGCATGATGGAGGCTAAAATAATTCAACATTTTCTGAAGAAACAAAAAAAGTTTATTAAAACTGTAGGTTATAGGTAGCAAACACATCTTTTAGAAGATACATCATCACAGGCACATAATGAGTCAAACTTTCAAAAACTTAAGTCCAAATAAACATATTTAATTTAAGCTGCATATATTAACACTAAAGAAAACAAGTAGTCACCTGCTACTAAATAAAACACCACCAAAATCAAGCTTATTTGCAAAAGCTACTCACATGTTGAACTCATTTGTAAAACTACAAACTTCCCAAATATATACTTCAAACACAATACAAAATCTGCATTTTAATGTTGCCAAGTTAGTAAATATAACTTTCAATAAGTGAAAAACACACCCACTAGAACAAAATGACATCACTGTGTCAGAATGACATCAAAGGAAACAACAAATCAGAAAAGGTTAACTAAAAAGTAACAGAAAGTTAACTTCACTACCAACCACCCAACCATATGATGAAAAAGGTAAACAAGTATGCACACTTGCTGTAAGTACTTGACTATTGAATTTAAACATTAAAAATGATTAACTATATAAGATACTTAGAAAATAAATTAAACTAAAAATAGAAGCAAGCTTTTATATGGTGGTAGTGGTTATTAAAAAATGAGGAGCTGGGAAAACACAAAAATATAACTTTAAGCCTACATGGTTAGTGACGTGTAACATTTTTGGCGCCGTGGCCTTTACCTTTTGCGTTGTATAACATTTTTAATTAATATTTTTAGCGGCGCAACTTTTGTATTTCGCGATATCCGCTGATCCTAATTGAAATTTTTTTTCTATCCCTTTTTTACTGCTGTTGTGAAAGAGATATTTTTGTAAAATATAGAGTACTAGTATGAAGAGAAAAATATTGGTTAGGTTAAAAAGTTGATCTTTGAAAAAAAAAAATTCTTTTGTGACATGGGAACAAAATTTTAGCCAAATTTTAAGGGCCATTTTAAGATATGACTATTTATTTATGATAAAGCAGGGGCTAAATACTGGTTTGGGACAATTAAAATTTTTCTTTCATAAATGTGCTTTGTTATTGGTTAGGTCATTTCAAATATTTTTCTGTGATAAGTGTACTTTGTTACTGTATTGTATCATTATTATATACATATTATTTTGGGGGCATTTTTAGTATATTTTGGTGCTGTAATTTATTATGGGGGACGATAAAGATGCTGAGGATACTAGTGAGACAGAGTTAGGAGAGAAATCAGATAAAAGTGAGCAAGTGGTGTCTGATTCTAAGAAAGTGTCTGAGAAAATAAGTTAGAAACAGGGGATAAGGCAAGCACACCTGTTAATAATTCTCCATTGCCATTTGGTTCAGACAACCACATTAGGGGTCTGCAAAATCATGTATCTTTGATGCTCAATCACGCATTTAACTTCAATCAATTTATAAACAATGTTCAAAAATTTTCAGGGAAAAATCCCGAGATCAGTGTGGAGGATTTCATTGACAAAATTATTGAAGTTACAGACTTTGCTGGAGGGCAAGAAATACATTGTGTTTTTGCCATAAAATTAAAATGTATAGGCAAAGCACCAAAATTTATAAAGTCTCAACCACATTTGAAATCTACACAAAATTTTAATGAATTGAAAATTGCTTTAGATGGTAGATTTCAGAAAACAATTGGCGAAACAAACCATTTACAAGAGTTCACTATGGCTATGCAGCATCCAATGGAAACAAATAGGGCATTCTTATCCAGAGTTTTAGGGCTTTCATACAAATGTTTTGCTGGGCAAGAAGCAATACTCGAAAACTGTTAATGCAAAAATGCTTGCAGGGTATGCTTCCAACGGTTAGAAAGTTTGTCATGCCACATACACCCACTACATTCCAACAAATCTGGAATCTAGCCATGTGTGAGGGAAAATGTGCAGATTATGATCAATCGTAATTATGATCAATTTAAATGCAGCACAGGCTATGCCTTCTTCAAATTCGAGTGAGGGGCAGGAGCTAAAACAGTTAATTCAATCATTAGTGATGTAGCGATAGGAAGATAGAGGCTTTAGCTAATCAAGTACTCAAGTACAAACGATTCTGCAGGTCACTCAGACATAAAATAGCTATGGGATACAGGCTCTTAATCCCAGTGGCAGAAACACAGCGAGATAGTCGCGGACAAAGAAAATCTCCATGTGGACAATTTTTGTCTGCACTAATGAAATCAATTTTTTAAATTGTCTGCAACTTTCGGACAGTTTTTGTCTGTGCTAATAAAAAATTTTTTTTAATTATCCAAAACTTTCAGACTTTTTTTTTTTCATACGGCAGTATGCAGCTTTGCGTGCCTCTTCCCCTGTTACTGAGATGTCACAGAAAATGCTATTTTGCTATAAAACGCAGAGAAGCAGGCTTTTATCATGCACATGCCGAATCCCCCACGTTCATTCCTGTTTTCTCCTGCACCTTCCGAGCACGCAGGATAGAATACAAAGTCTGTGTTGGCAATTCCCTCAACTTTTAATATCAATCATATTTAACTGATTTATATATTTTTATATTTAATTGGTTATATTTATTTACAGTTATTTTATATTTTAAACTTTTTTGCTTTGCAGCTTTTCTTAATTTTAGTTTATCCATACGGCATTCAATTTATTTTTCAACGTATTTTGATATCGCATCGCAATGTTTTCCCAGCCAAGCATGCATGTCAGTGGCAATTCGAATGAGTAGTTGCTGTGTTAGCTAAGAGATTGCACTGCTAGTCCACGAACGTACTTTCGCTTTCGGCATGTGTGTTAGAGGCGATCTTCTGCCATATTGGTTGAAGCTGGGGGAGGATCCCGTTTCTGGTTTTTCATTCACAGCGCATGTCGGTTCTGCTGATGTACATATAGTATTGTTCGTGGCAGTTTAAAAGGCCTCTTATATTTTGTTTTGAAACACTAGATTGCTCTGGCAGCTTGTAGTAATGTTTATTCTGTAGGACTTCAACTTGCTTTAGTTTTCCTTACGATATGGTAATTTGACAAGATAACTTTGTGTGGTTTTGCTGGAAGTAGATAGATAAATATTGGAAAATTGTATTGGTGTTTTTGAGGAGTATTAATGCCTTTATTTTTGAAGACTTTTTTTTTTTTTTTTTTTTTTTTTCTGGAAGAGTTCTGAATTTTTACTGGAATGCTTAAGCTAATGGAATACTTTTAATTGAATTTATTTATCAGCACATGTTACAGTCGAACCTCGTTAACACGAAATTGAAGGGACTGCGGATTTTTTTTCGTGTTATCCGAAATTTCGTGTTAACCGTCACAAAAGTGGCGCCATCTATGTTAGATATAAAAACTAAATGAATTAACCTACAAGTATATTCCTGTTCTTAAAATCATAAATTAATAAGAAATAGAAAATTTAATTAAAAAATAAAACAAATTGATCATCATTTTGCGCAGTAATAAATTTATTTACTTGCTAATTTTTTTTTAAAGTCCGTTATTGAGTTCATCAGTTTTTCTTCAGTACTTCTTTTAGGAACGTATGAAATTTATCTAATTTGTCCAAAGCACGGGAAGCATCCTGTTGTTCCATAACGAAACGTTGTACAGTTTTCAACACTACGGTACATTAATTTAATTACACTGAACTTTTCCGTTCTGTGTCGATTTCTTTATGCTCTTCTTACACTTGTGTTTGGTGTTGTCATCTTCTTTTCAGCTAATGAAGCATTTATTTCTTCGTCTGCAATCACATCCGAAGTCAGAACATATTCATTTATGCAAATGTACACGTAAAAACAAGAATTTCCGATTTTTCGATTGTAGATAATTCTGTTACGCTCTTTGAATCTTATTAGTCATCCATTAGAACATGTGAAATAGCTCCCACCTAGAGCACCAGCAAAAGCCCGTGCTTTCTTTTGCAAAACTGCACCAGATAAAACAATGTTTTGGCTTCTTCCTTCTCTCATTCACAGCAAGAGAGCAATTTCAATTTCTTCATTCTTTCCTGTACACAATCGTTTTCTTACTGGTTCGAATTGACAAACAGCATAAGCCGCTTCAATCTTTTCACGATTCCTTAAAATCGTAGAGAGTGTGCTGCTAGGTATCCCATACATTGCTGCAATTTCTGATATTTTTTAGCACTTTATCGCTCACTTCGTTTCAAATGTTTTTCTTGATTTCTAAAGATGAACTTGCTGATTGCGACTTTTCTTTCTTAGAATTCTACAGAACAACTGCGAACAGAGTTTCAATTATGTAAGTCAGATGGTAAAGTACTTCTTTCTTGTTACTTCTTTCACCCAAAAATAGAGGATTTCAGAAATCCGGTTTATGGTTTATATCACTGTCAGCACTGTCAAAAAAGTAATGGAACAATCACTTTCAAAAAAGAAATTACTTCACTCAAACATTCACTGTGACCGATGATCTATAGCTGATATGGTTAGTGTAGGAAAACTTTCGCATATCAGAGGACAAAGAAAAGCATAGATTAGTCAGGAATTCGATAGTTCACTATTTTCTGAAACCCTTTACCACTTTAGGTCTTCTTCAAATCATCAGAAAAATTCCATTTTTAAAAAGATGTGACAGATAAGTTTAAAATATTGAAAACTTCGCGTAAGGAATCATGTTTGGATTTTAGAGCAAAAAATTTTTTTTTCGCGTTAAGCGGGATTTTCCGAAATTTCATTTCATGTTAAACGAATTAATTAACATTAATTTCCAGACTGATCTGACGGGACCTCAGTATTATTTCGCGTTAAGCGATTTCGTGTTAACGAGGTTCGACTGTATTTTGAATATAGTTTCAACGTAATGAAGTAGGTAATTTTTTATGAAGCTTTTAAACTTTTAATATGAGCGTCGAAGCAATGTGTTTAAGAATTGTTTTTAACTTTTTGCATTGTCATTCTTTTGTTTCATTATCTAAATTATGTTTCATTTTCAAGATTATTTTTGTTTTTCAAATGCTGGTTTTTTTTTTAACGATTAATAAAAGCTGATGTTTTATTTTAACTCATTTGGCCATCATTTTAGTTTCTTTTACACTCACTGCACATGGAAAGATTGAATAAATACAACTGCATTTTTTATCTACATTTTTACAGGGTCTTTATTTCAGCATACGCTTTCAATTGCAAATTATTCTCTGCTTAAGTAATAGGATGTATTAATATAGTACACTAATATATATATTACAGGAGGTTTAGTTTTTGCACTAGTTATATGAGTAGTCTCATATAACATAAAGTTGCAGGTAATGAATTTTGAGTACAGCATTGCACATTTCACTTTACTGTAGTGGCAGACATGTTTGTTTACATTTTTAACACTACTTGCTACAACTTTACCTGATGCAGTTAACACTTTGTAACTACATTTACTTTATATAAATATGCTATTGGTTTTACTTTAGAGAAACTTTACTACTAAGAAAACTTCAAAACTTTTACTACAAACTACTAATTTATGAGAGTTTACATTATTCATTTATGAAACTTTAAAACTATCAGTCACAAACTATGTTTTAGCAATACATATGCAAATTGGATGGAGAGAGAGCTGAGAAAACTAACTGGAAAAACTTTATTAACATAATTGATAAATTTTATTTATATTAACAATGAAAAGGAACTAAAAATTTAATATAACCCAACACATGGCTTCCCAGAGTCTCTCTTCAACTAAATAGCCAACTTTTATAAAAAGAAAACGTTTCACCTTGCAAAACTTTGGTGAAAATATCTGCTACATTTACACTTCCAGATACATATTTTAAAGTGAATTTATCTAAATTTTCTTTTACAAAATAATACCTTCTATTGATGTACTTTGTTTTACTGTTCTCTATTTGATTCTTGGAAAAACTAATAGTGCTCTGATTATCACAATAAAGGGTACGTTTATTTGGAATTCAAGAAAGAAAAATTTTCAGTTAGCCTTAGCAACCAACACAATTCTTTCACACAGTCAGATAAAGCAATATACTCAGCCTCCATGCTAGAGAGAGCTGTACATTTTTGCTTAGTGGAACTCCAGATAATAGGTACATCATCTAAAAACACAACAAAACCACTTACAGACTTTCTATCAACAATATCTGAAGCTCAACTAGCATCTGTATAAACATGTAAATTACAGTTTGATAACCTGGATAATTTTATTGCTAAGTTCTGTGTGTTTATTACATATTGCAAGATTTGTTTTAAATACTTCCTGTGAGTTTAAGATGGTGTAACGTATTCACTATGTTCACGTAACAGCTTATCTAGGTTCCAGCAAAGAGAAAGAATGCACTCTGAGGTTAAAGACACCTCGTTTCCGGTCACCATCCCCGCGAGCTGTGAAGGGGCTGGAAGAACAAGCAGGGAGTCTGTCGGTAATTGATGTTTGGAGCAGACAGAGAGATGTCTCTCTGAAAATTCTCAACCTGAGAGTTGTCGATAGCGAAGCGAAGTAGCTTCGATGTGTAATTAAGCTCTAGTGATTTACATGAAAGAGCAGATTATAAGGAACCCTTTTGTTCCTTGGTAGTTGTGTTGTAAACTACAGGTCATTTGAATTTATGAGAACATTTTCAATAGTTCAAAGACTATTATCTATTTTCGAGACACCGAGTCGGTGCCATGCTGAACAGACTGTTTAAAGAAGATTATCTGTGTTACCTTTGAATTTGAGATGAATCTCAATATCCAAGCAAATATGTGTTGCAACATGGCAAATGAAGATATTTTTGATATAATATTAAGTTTTTTTACAGTTTCAAAAATTACAAATGATAATGTTTTATGTGCTTCTGGTAATTCTTCTTCATTTATGGTAATAAGTTCATGCACGGGATCCTCACTGCTTCTTAACCACAGTGGGTCATTTCACCACAAGTCATGGGACAGTAGTTCTGCAGGAGGTAACCCACATGATGCACAATCAGCAGGATTTCCTTTTCCGTCCGCATGGTTCCAATTCTCAACTGGTAAAGTGGATTGAATTTCAGATACTATGTTGGCTACAAAGACTTGCCATCTTTTAGGATTTGATCTTAGCTATGATAATACAATTTGTGAATCACTCCATGCATGCACAGAATCAGGTTTTATATGTAATGCAGCTCTGACCGCCAGTAATATTGCAGCACATAATTCAAGTCTTGGAGTCGTGATAGGTTTTAGTGGTGCTACACGTGTTTTAGCTGTTAAGTTTCACATCAATGTTAGAGTTATCACAAGTTTTAACATAAATAACTGCTGAATAACCCTTTTCTGACGCATCACAAAATCTGTGAAGTTCACATCGAGAATAATTGAGCAAGATGACTTTTCTAGGTATACATATGGAATTTAAGAGTTTGACTTCTTGGCACAAAATTTTCCACTTTTGGTCAATATTTTCTGGTACTGGGTCATCCCATGATAATTGTAATTTCCACAGTTTTTGAAGGATTATTTTAGTTAGAATTACAAAAGTTGTGATCCACCCCAATGGATCAAAAAGCGTTGATACAAATGACAGAATAATTCTGTTAGTAGGGACACTGATAATTTATATCACTGAAATTACATTTGAATATATCATTATCAGGATATCATTCCACTCCTAAAACTTTTATAGCCTTATTGCCCACTGCACTATGTATATTATCATTAATTGTGTTTGCTAACTCAGCATTTTTCAATAGTGATGGTTCATTTGTCGGCCATTTATTTGGCTCAACCTTACCTTTTTTTAGCATTTTCTGCAACTTATACATCAATTCAGTACCTTCCTGACTATTCTCAACACATTGTCGACATAAAAATCTCTTAAAACTATAATCTTTGCTTTTGGAAAATTAAAACCCTCATGCCTCATCAATTGCTAACTGACTCGAAGCTTTAGTTGCAAGATATGGAGCTGCAGCAGTTCCATACATGTCAGCATTTAAGCAAAAAACATGCATTTTTTTATCTGGACTATCTCTTCATAATATTCTCTGAAAATCCCTATCTTTGTCATGAATTTTTACATGTCTATACATCATTCTTATATCAGCTGTTATTCAATATTATGAAATCTAAACCTCAATTCGGAACCTACCATTAAAGTGTCATTTAAAGAAACACCTGTTTTAGCACTAGCATCAAAAGCTACTCTTAATTTGGTAGTTAAACTAGAACTATTCAAGACGAAGTGATGTGGGATGTATTAACCTTTAATCTCTAATTCACGATCTGTATTTGAAGCAAGGTCCATGTGGCCCAGAGATAAATATTATTTCATACATTGAACATATTGGTTGTAAATTTCTGCCATGGATGTTAGTCTTTTCTCAAGATAAAGAAATCTTCTGTGTGCCATTTGGCAAGAATCACCTAAAATATCTCAATCCTGTTTGAATGGTAATGCGACTGAATAGCGGCCTGATTTTTCTCTAAAATGAGAACTCTCAAACTGTTTTTCACAAAGTTTTTCTTCAACTGCTAAAGGTTCCACATTTAGAATTTTTTCTAATTCCCAGAATGAAATTACTAACTTGTCAGTTTTTGTACTTAAATGATTTACATATACTGGATCAGTTGCCAGCATTTCAAAATTTGTAGTACCTGAAATTATCCACCCAAGTCTCGAATTTAAGGCAAATGGAAGGTTAGGTTCATGTTTGAAATTTCTCCAGTCATTAAATGCATATCTACACCAAATAAAATGTCATTTTTTTTTGTGATTTGTAAAATAATGGATCAGCTAACATTAAATCACTGAAATTATCACAAATGATTGAAGGTAAAGACACATAGGGAATATTATCTGTCACTTTATCCATCATGAATGCTGATGTTGATATGCTAAGATCACTTTTGAAGTGAAAAGTGAATAATAAATCGACTTTCCCATTACTTGCAGTATTAAATGTTCCTAAACATGACACAGAAATAGAACTATCTTTTACTTTTAATCCTAATTTGTTTACACATTTTCTTGAAATAAATGACCCCTGAGAGCCAGTATCGCATAAATACCTGCATTTTACAAACTCTTGTTTATAATTTTGAACTTTTATTAATGCAGTACGCAACAAAATATGACTCTTTTGATTATTCTTTGTGTTTGACTCATAATGAGAGGTACAGGCTGTAGACGAAACATTTTCACTCTTTGACTCAACTTTTTTAGGGATAAATTCTTGTGCGTGTGGAGACATACTATTTGACTGAGCCTTATTCCATGAATTATTTACCATGTGCAAAATACTATGATGTTTTTTAAAGCAATGAAGACACGTATTTAGACTCTTACATTTCTTCAGGAAATGCATATGAGATAGGTAATTGAAGCAATAATGATTATGTTTTACGAAATCTATTCGTTGTTAAGCAGGTAAATTAAGAAATTTCGAGCACATAGCTAAACTATGTTCATCTTTACAGTAACTACAACCCAAGGTAGCTACAAAAGCATTACTCTTATTTGGAAATAACTGATTTAGGTGCCTTATTTTCCACTAGCTTGCTATTTTGAAGAGTTCTTGCATAATTCTTAAGAAATTCAATTAAGTTCTTAAGTTTCGGAATTTCATTGCTTTTTAGCTGACATTCCCACCACAATTTTGTAAAAGGATCCAATTTCTGCAAAATTAAATAAGTCATTAATGTATCACCAAATTTGTCAATGGTTTAGTTCAATACTTCTAATGAGCAAATGACTTCATTAATGTTGTCAACTAGATTTAAAATAGCAATAGCTGAGTCTGTTTGAATTGTTGGTAAACTTAGAAATAGTTTAATACAGTAAAACCTCTAAAGTTGACCACCTCTCTACGTTGACCACCTCTCTATGTTGACCGAAATTTATTAGTTTGAATGGTCACAATGCATTTTCAATGGAGATTTACCTCTCTGTTGACCACCTCCGTAAGTTGTATATTGACCACTTTTTAGTAGGTTTTACTCTCTGTAACTTGACCACTGATGTTTTCTTGAATTTTCTTTTTCCTCCATTTGTTCTCCATAGGAATTTCTTTATCAGTCATTCGGCTTATCTGAGCAACACTCGCCCCCCTGGTTGTACTCCATTCATTGTTCACTTCCAGTAGATACAATGGGAGGCAAATGCCAGAATTCCTGGAATCTGTCAAAAAATGTCATGGGAGGGGGGGATGTGCGTAGCGGTGTAGCTATACACAGAATTGGAAAACAACGTGTATTGCTCACGTGTGAAACACATTCCGTTCTTTTTTTCTGGATGTCGCGTCGTGACGGGACCGGTCGTTTATTTGCGAATTTTCATTAAACATGACACAAAGAAAAGCTATAAAAGAACTTAAATTAAAGGAGAAAGTGGATCTTCTTAATTTTCTGGAAAGCAGCAGCCAAAGAAAGACAGCGGAAAAATTTGGTGTGAGCAAGATAACTGTGAGCAATATTTTAAAACGCAAGGAAGAATATCTGGGGACTCCAAAGAAAACGCAGGAAAACCTGTCCCGACGCTGTGAACGAAGCCGCGTTTCGTTGGTTTAAAGAGATGAGCTCAATCAGTGCAAGAATATCAGAACCTATGCTTCAGGAAGTAGCAAAAAAGAATTCGAAATAGTGAACTTCCAAGCGTCAGCAGGTTGGTTTAAAACATTAAAACTACGATACGAGATTTCTCAAAAAGTTTTGTATGGGAAAATCGCATGAGGTTTCAGCTGAAGTGGTGGAGAAGTTTATTGAAAAATTCACAGTTTGCTAAAGGTTTTGAAGATAAGGACATCTTTAATGCTGATGAGTGCGGTCTCTTCTTTAAAGCAATGCCTGATAGAAGTCTAGTAATGAAGGGTGACACTTGCAAAAGAGTAAAACATTCAAAACAGCGTTTTACTATTCTATGTGCTAGTATGACTGGGAAAAAATGGAAGCCTACGGTGATCAGCAAATCCACAAAACTTAGTGCATTTAAAAATGTAAAACCTGAAGACCTTCCTGTTTTTTGGAGAGCGAATAGATCCGCTTGGATGACCAGTGCTTTGTTCGAAGAGTGAGTTAGAGGATTTGACGCAGGAATGAGAAAAAAGAAGCGGTCTACGCTACTTACCGTGGGCAACTGCCCCAGCCACCCGAAAGGGAATAATCTCACAAATGTGAAGCTAAAGTTTTTGTCTCCAAACACAACTTCGAAAACTCAAGGCGTTATTCAGTCATTCAAAGTGCACTACAGAGCTCAACTTCTGGAATGGGTGATCATGAAAGCACAAACCTGTGGTCCTTCTGTATTGGCATCGTCAACAGCTGCGTCAGTAAATGCTTTGAATGCTGTATTGGATTAATTCTGCTTGGAATAAAGTTACGCAAACCACGATTAAGAACTGTTTCAAGAAAGTTCGATTTCTTACAGTTACAACATCGGTGCAAGAGGATGAGCTTCCCCTATCTCCCTTGCCAGTTTTTGATGGAGTTGATTTTGAAGATTATGTTACCATGGACGATGAGTTAGTAACATGTGTTGAGCCAGACTCAGAGGCAATCTTCAATGAGATACTCTCTGCAACTAAGCAAAGTGAGAACTCTAAGGTACAAGAAATGGACGGCGAAGAGGATGATGATCCAAGTGACGACGAAACTGAAAAGTACCCAACTCTGAAGGAAGACGATGTAAAGCGCATGATGGAGCAACAGAAAAATGCCCAAGCATGCTTAATGGACTTGTAAACTGTGAAAGTGCTATTCTATTCAATGGTTGGAGTATCATGGTTGAGATTACTCCAACCATTGAATATAATTTACCTAGTTGAATATACTCTCCTCTGTTCATTATGTGAAAGTACTTTTTGTAGTTCCTTATGAACAAAAAGAGAACTCAAACAAAAATTGAATAATTCTTTCAAAAATTGTAAAAGTGTGCTGTAACTTCAGTAAAAATAAGTAAGTGCTAATTATTTTCTAAAGTTTTCCTTAAAAAATACTAAAAAAGTTTACTAATTTTTTCTAATATTGTACTAAATATTTTCTAAAAATTCCCTAAGTTGACCACCTCCGTATGTTGACCACTTAGTTACAGTCCCTTGGGTGGTCAACTTATAGAGGTTCTACTGTATATGCAAAAATTTGTTCTTGCTTATTTGAATATCTTTCGTCTAGTAGATTCCATGCAATCTCAAAATTATAATCTTAAATTTGAATAGACTGAATGATGTGATACGCTTCACCTTTCAATGAAGCCTTCAAATACTACAATTTTTGAGCATTAGATATACTTGTATTGCTGTTTACGCATTCATTGAAAAGATCCTTAAACGCTATCTATTCTGTAATATTACCTCCAAAAGTAGGTAATCATAAACTAGGTAATTTAACCTTCTCAAACATGTTTTCTGAAATTACACTATCAGATTTATTTTCATTCTCATTTTGGATTTTCAATACTTTCTCACCTTTAAATTCCCACAAATTGGATTTTATCTAAGATTTCCTGTGCGCTATCTATCTCGCTCTCTAATTGTTTAGATTCTGTAATTAAACTTTCAATTTTCTTATAAGGTTTTTTTTAGTTCCATTTCTTTCTTTTAATTCTGTCACATTAATCTCATCATATTTCGATTTTCTTAATGTAACTTGTAATGTGTAATTTGTAACACTTCTCCGTAGAGCAGTTCTTTTTGTTTTAAAAGTTACTAGTTCACCCATTTTTACTTGAACCAAATCCAAAACTAGTTCTAAAATATGTTAATATGAAATTTAGTTTAAATTTAAACTATATACTCTCATAATAATTCTACAGAGTTAAACAGCAAATTCTTTTTACACATGAAATATAATGTTCAAAGTTAACTTACCTCGCAACCTGAAGTAATCTTTCTCCATAAACGACATCACAGCAGTTCAGTAAATGTTAGATTCTACACTTTTATTTTTCACTAGCGCTCTGGCTAGACTTATACCAATAATGTTTTTGCATTTTTCACTACTCACACACACTGCTGGTTCTTACAATTAAGCATGACACAGCGGACTGCAGATGCGTTTTATTTCACAATCAAGAGAAGCAAGTCATCACACGGCTTATTACATCGAAAAAAAAAAAAGAATCAAAAGAAAACACAGAGTGTAGCCAAATGCGGAAAGTAAGAAAAGAAACTTGCAGGAATTCAGAGTACATAAAACCACGAAACATGCAGCTTTAGCTCGCTGCAGACGATACTTATATAAACAAATAGAGTGCCATGACTTTCAAATGTAATTTTTTTTTCTTAATTCAAAAGAATTCTTTAAAAATAAAAAAGTGCCCTTAAGAATTTAAAACATGCCTTTACAAATCTGAGAGTGCCCTTTTCCTACCAGCCACACCCTGCCTTTTTTTAAACCTGGGGGAAAACTTAATACAAAAGATACTAGAAAAATACTAGAATACAAAACCTTTTTTGTTTTTTACATTTACCCTGCATTTTGTTTATATGTTATACTTGTAATTTTTTGTTGTTGTTGTTTAGATAACAAAATAATTTTTTATTTTCCAGAAAATTTATTGCCTGTTACTATTTATTCTTAAAATTTCTTTCAGAATTATAAGCCACCTACACCTCCTCCACCTAGGGCAAGTAAAGTTCCTATATTTGAAGATGAAGAAAATGCTCAAGTAAGTATTTTAGCGCTGTACTTGTTTGATTGAGAAAACTTTAAATATTGTATTTACCTGTTCTAAAATTAAAATGCCTTTGGTAATATATGTATCTCCCGTAATTCTCCTGGCTGATTTTAGATTGCATTCCATATTTTCTTATTATTATTTGTCTCTTTGTTCATATACAATGGTGACTCATGACTGGCTTTTTAGAGCGCTGTGTGCATGGCTCTAACCTTTTATGCTTTTTTGTTACCACTATTTTTAAATAGAAATATTTGCCTTATTTAATCGTAGAAATTTTGAAATTTAAATAAGGCAAAAATTTCTTTAAAAAAATAGTGGTGACAAAAAAGCGTAAAAGTTCGAGCTATGTATGTAGCACACTACCATTCATGAACAACCACTGCTTATATAAATAAAATAAAAAGTTTGAACTTATATCTTACACAGTTTTGTAAATATCAACTGTGCAAGTTTAAGTTTAAAAAACAATATTTTAGAGGGGAGGAAATGTAGAGTAATAATTGCATTTCAAGGCATCTTCAAAGGAGTTACTTCTTTAGTGCAAAATAAAATTGTTCATTTACCCTTCTTATAAAACCTTATAATAATACTTTGTGGTTTTTTTTTTTTTTTTTTTTTTTTTTTTTTTTTTTTATGGTTCTTAAAATGCAGATAAGTCTATTATAAAGTATACCCATTTATTTAAGCTTTATTAAACTCATAAAAATATGTAGTAAGTTAAATATTATTGCAAAATTTAATTTCATAAGGATTAATCTCCATTTAAGAACTATATAAAAACATAATTTAGTATTTAATGAGCAACATTAGAAAACTACATTTTTAATATATATTATCTACATGTTGCATATTTGTTTTTGTTTTTTAAGTTTTTACTGAATTCTTCAGTAATCACTATTTTCTTGTATTATTTTTAAATTGGTCTATTGATGTTCCATATTTTTATTTAAATCAAGTAACAATGCTTAGACATTTCTTTATTTTTCTCTTATTTTTTTCTTTTTAATATAAATCTACCTTTCTAAAAAATCTGTACTAATCTAATTAATCTAAATGATATGTACATTAAAAAATTCAAATATTTAAATTTCATGGAAGCTAAAACTATTAAAGTAATTTTATAATAATAATACTTAAAAATATTCAAGTAACATGTGCAACAAAAATTTAATAAAATAAAATTACACATCTAAAATCATCTGCTGTTAATGGTATTAATGTTATTAAAAATTACATTTAATCAGACACATTTATTTAAAAACTATTAAAAAATGTATGCAAACATTTCAGGCTACGTTTGAGCCCCTCTTCAGTGCAATAACACACAATAACCAGACTATCTCCAAACATGTTTACAGTCAAAAGTTTTACCTGTTAAATACAAGAAAACTTTACAGAGCTTACATTAAAGTAAGACTGCATATTCAGGTGGAATCATACAAGATTCATTAATCAACAATAGTGTGATTTGATATACGGAGAAAATAGAAGTTTAAACTTTATAAAGCTATTGTAAAAAATATGAAAAATAAAGTAACAATAAGTTACATTAAACCAGAAAGTTGAAATAATAAGGTAATTTATTTATTTAAGTGAATTTTGAATAAAACTGTTTAAAATAAAAGTTTGCTAAAACGTAAATAAAGCATAGAAATGATGATAAGTAAAAACTAATCAAAATGCTGAGACAAGGAGATAAACAGGAAAATGTTTATTTCCTAACAATATAAACATGGAGGCAAATGTTTATATTAAAATGTAAATTGTATGAATATGGTTTATCTAATTAATTATACAAACAGCAGTTATATAAACATAGAGGCACATGGTCAAATTCAAGTGTAAATGTTTTCCATACACACAAAAAAGAAAAAAACAAACAATTTAATACAATGAAATTGAATTTGTGGCGCTCTCGCTAAAATATGTCAATTATTTGCGAACTCGATTAAAGAACTTCCGTATACAAACATACATACATATGAACACATTACATACATACATACAATGAATGCATATATGACATATTTTTCTCGATTTCGTTAGTGATTATCCATTGTCATGCGGTGAAAACAAAAGTACTCAAATTCATATTTGTATTAGATTTCTTTTCTTTTCTTATTTTTTTAAAATTTAAAATTCAAATCAAATTACATCGATATAGAAGTCATAAAAAATGTAAGGTCTAATTTGGCTACCTAACAATTTGTGCTTTCAAAATAAATAAAAAATGTTTTGTACATTAGCACAGGGTATCTAGCCACTTGGAAATCCTGGAAAAGTCAGGGAAATTTACCATTTCTGAGGAAAAGTCAGGAAATTTTGAAAATTCTGAGAAAAAGTCAGAAGATTTTGAACTTAATAAAAAAAAAAAAAAAAAAAGGAAAATGTTCCTTATAAAACTAAAGATTTGAAATTGCAACACCATTAAAATCGAACTTTACTCTTCATAAGTACTGTAAAGAGTATTTCAATCTTTCTTGCAAACCATTTGGTGTATCCCCTTTCAGTCCTTCTTTGTAACTCTGAGATTTTCAGTTCCAGTTTCACTGAAACTTTCTACTGAATGTTGTAGGATTGATTAGGTGTTTCACTCTGCTTACTTATTTTTGTTTAGGAACTGAAATTTTGTTAGCTTAACTTATTGAATATTTATTATTTGTATTAAAATATGTCAAAGTAATTTGTATTTAAGTGTGACTGATGTGATAAAGAATTTCATCCTGATTTGACAAAAGGGATAGAACCTGATGCTAAAAGTGTGTATCTGCAAAATGTTTAGCCTGTAAAAAGTTCAATAATTTGTAAATTTTACAAAAAATTATGTAACAAATCAGTAGGCTTGACGTATATTTTTTATTCTCGATCTCTGGCAAGATTTTGACATTATCCACGTCCAATCCAATTTTGGTGTCAATGTGAACATTATTTTGGGAGCTATCGTGAAGACAAAAGTGTAATTTTGTAAGGAAAGTCTGAGCTGTGCTCCAATTACAGTTTAAATACTATATATATATATTTTTTTAAACGTAATTTTGGGTAGATAAACCGCCTTGGCGTATGCGCCGCTACGTCCAAAAATGATTTTTAAAAAACTGAAATTCCATCGGATACACTGCACCACCTCATAAGCCGAAGTGATATAATACTACTGTTATTTTGGGAGCTATCGTGAAGACAAAAATTGTAATTTTGTAAGGAAAGTCTGAGCTGCGCTCCAATTACAGTTTAAATACTTTTTTTTTTTTTTTTTTTTTTTTTTTTTTTTTTCTTTAAACGTAATTTTGGGTAGATAAACCGCCTTGGCGTATGCGCCGCTACGTCCAAAAATGATTTTAAAAAAACTGAAATTCCATCGGATACACTGCACCACCTCATAAGCCGAAGTGATATGATACTACTGTAGACGCCATATTGAATTTTTTAAACGGCTTAAAAATTAATTTTAAATTTAGTACAAGTAATGAAATTAAATAAATAACTCACATACTTTTGGTTTGCAAATTTATCCAATCGCATTGCGCATTCCAGTCTTGGATTGGTAAGTAGAAATATATTTGATGGAATTCTTAATATAAAACACTACACTAATTAAATAACACTATTTATTTTTCATTTGACTCCATCAATTAAATAACACAATATAAAATTCTGAAAATAACTAATGATAAACATCCTTCTGACAACATGAAATATTGGCAAAAGTGGGGAGGGGCTTATAAATGTAATTTTCTTAAAAATATCCTCAATACTAACTCTTAACATTAATGTATGTTAACAGAAAATAATTGGTACACAATAAGGTATATTCCATAAATGTTTAAATTAAACATTCTAAAAAAGTTTTAAAATAAATAAATTTTAAAAAAAAAAGTTAAATACATGCGTTATTTATTGAAAATTAAAAAAACAACATTTATAAGTGCGCATATGCAAAGTTACAAGAGAATCCACTTTTCTTTTTTTTTAAATGCCATGATGATGCAAAACTATTCAAATTCTATTATTTAAATAATAAAAAGGAATCTGCGAATGTGCCAGCAACTTCATGTTGCTTGAAAACTGGAAAAAAAAAATATTGAGCTACATGCAAACAGAAAAAATTATTGAAAAAATAAGAACAGAAAGCAAAACACGTTTTTTTTTCCTAGCTATTAAAAAAAAATATCTCATTTCTTGACGAATTTCGTTGAAACTTTCAGCAAGTTGCAATAACAGTAAATTAAGCTGTGTAACAAAATATTATTAAATTATAATAAGTTATTAAAAAATTACAGCATCCTGCAAAGTGTCTAGTATACAGCAACCTCCAAAAAAAAAAAAAAATGGAGAGGAGAGAGCTATCTTTAATGTTTGTATATTCATCTCCTTGTTGCAAGTTGAACGTTATCAGAATGAGATCATTATCTTTGGGTAGATAGTATGTTTCATTATGCAGAAAGAAACTGTGCATAGATATACATGTATATTTTAATTACAGAAAAAAAAACTTCAATGGGATTTTTTTGTATGCTTAGAAAATCAATCTAAGTGGTATCCGAAATAGTAAAGATGCTGCAGCGAATATTTTTGTTTCATTATAGATAAATAATGTATTCATCATAATCATAACAGATTTAAAAATCAACCAAAATTTAGCTAGTTTTGTGTATTGTTGCATAAAAATATTTCATTTTTTCATTATTAATAATCCGAATAGGGATTATTAATAAAGAAGAGAGAGAGAGGGGGGGGGGGGGTGACTACTTTTTTTTTTTTTTTTTAAATATCGCATATTACACATGACAGATATTATTATGACAAAGGGGTGAGTGAAAACACATTCCTACCAAATATTTTTGATAGGAGGCTTACAAACAGAATGTTTTTGAAAAATAAAATGTGTTAAAAAATAGGTGGCGGGGGATTTTTGGAATTTTACAGTATTTATTTTTTTATTCGAATCCTTCAAAACTTGATAAATCACTATCAGAGTTAAATAATTTGAAGAGTTCTTCATTGTTCATTGGGTCGTCACGATTATTATCTGAAGTAGTATCTCAATTCTCATCAGTAGAAGAGCAATCATTTTTAGGCAAATTTATTTCTGCCTTTCGAAAACCAGATATGATTACACTATCTTTCACCAATTCCCATGCCTTCGTAACCCAGTTGACTACTTCAATGTACGTCACTTTTTTCATTTTGCCGGAATTTGTGAAAGAGTGAATGCCACTCCTCATCCAATCTTTCCACAGTTTTCTGATCTCACTTTTGAAAGCTCTATTCACAGTTAAATCCAGTGGCTGCAAGACTTTAGTCAGCTCTCCCGGGATCACTGCCAGCATTGTCGACATCTTTTTTGCATTCAGCTTTTATTTTACTCAATTCAAAAGGTGGGAACGCATGGAGTCGACAATCAGGATAGTTCATGGCTCAAAAAATACTCCCTTTCTCTTTTGAAAGGATTCTTTGAACCACTCCAACATAAAGTTCTCATTCATCCATCCCTTTTCATTGGCGCGAATAACCACGTCCTTTGAGAAATCACTTTTGGGTATAGTCTTTCTTTTAAAAATGAGAAGGGGTTTCAATTTTTGCCCATTTGCTGCACAGGCTAACACACATGTAAAGGAAGTCTTTTTGTTCCCTGTAGTAGTTATGGAAATTGTTTTTATTATTATTATTATTGCTAACTGTCCTCTTAGGTGGAGAATCAAAAGACAGGGGAACCTCGTCCATGTTTATGATTTGATTATCATTCAATTATTTTCATGAACAAATTTTCTTGCAAAATTAAAAAAAGAAGACTTTTTGTTTTCCCAGTCTGCATGCAACTTTTCGCCAACCGTTGTTTTGACACGAATGGAGATTTGTTTCCCCTTCATAAATTGGTAACATCAGTTAGGGCTACCTCTGAAATTGGTTATGCCCATTTGCTCTGCAATGATTTTTGGTTGCAGGCGAATTGTTATGGTTGACAGGTCTAATCTTTTCTCCCTTTATTCATTAATCCATTTAGTGAGATTATCCTCTAAATTGGCTGATGCCACAACACCCGTTCTTCGAGCTCGCTTCTGTCTCGGAATCTGTTGCAAATCAACTTTTTCTAACTTCCATCGACGAATGCAACACTCGTCGATTCATATTCGCGCACTGCAGCACAGTTCCCTATTTTTTACGCTCTTTCAATTTACTTTTTTGTCTTGTAGGTGATATGAACCTATTAAATATTTGGCTCTCATCGCCTCTTATTATCTTTATTTCAAATAATACACTCATTCATATAATTTATCCAGTCATTAATAAAACTTTATTTCATTACCATATTAAAGTTAATTTATTCATATTAATATATAACAATATATGATAATATATCAGTAACTTACCTAAAATAAGCTTTATCCTTTCTTTAAAACCTTATTTCAACTTTAGATATCTTTATTTTTATTTCAGGTAACACTCCGTCATTTTTTTTACTTTTGTTCCGTTTAACAACATACATCGTAGTCAATTCACTTCTAATGCAAATCTCAAGTAACGATCTTTTGTCTGCTAGATGACGGTATAGGTGAAAACTGGGAAATTTAGTTAGTAGCCAGTGGCCGGTAGACTCAGTTTCATTAGTGGCCACTTTTTAAAGTTAGTGGCCACTATTATGTTTCAAACTTTCTTGATATCTAGATAAATTATAATCATTGTATGTAAGCATATTTTTCCATAAGAGTTTTATACCTATTGTATGAGTATGAGTGTATTTCGCATGATTAAACAGTATATCTTGAAGAAAAATAATCCAACCGGTGAGCATGTGGCAGGAGTCGAAATATTGAAGATACTGAAATGTCCTTAAAATCTGCTTGTATTTGGTGGGAAAAAAGGAATAAATTACTTTAAATGCATGTGGAATAAAAGCTGATGAATATATTTTGCAGAATAAAGCTATTTCTTGAAAAAATAATCCAACTAAAGAGTAAGCACATGAGAAAAAGCCAAAATATTGAAAATACAGCTAAGTCGTTGAAATCTGTTTGCATCTGGTAGGAAAAAAATTAACCAGTTCTCTAATTAGATGTAATCAATGTAGAGATGCATATTTCCATGAAAAATGGTGTATTTCACTTGGCGATCGATAACAGATTTTTTAATCGCTACTTGGCGAGTGACGACCGCTAATTTTCACCTATAGATGGCGGCATATGAATTCAGTCTCTGAATCGACTTAACTGATTTATCGTTTTGCATCGAACCTAGTATCTGATTGTGATTAGTTCATTAGGTAGGCGTTTCATGCATGCTCATTATTGATCCATATAAATACACCATGTTTGGTCAGAAAAGATGCATTTATGTTCTCCTACGATAAAGGGGGAAAATCTTCAAGTTACTTGGTCAATGGCTGGTCTTTGGCCATGGAGAGTTTGTGTTTTAGTGAGTATGAGATTTATGTGATGTTTTATAATCTTTTAGAAATGTTTTATACTTTGCTTTTATTGTCAGTCATATTGCTCATATGTTTTTAAAGTTTGTGAAAACCAAGACCTGTTGCCTTTCTTACCTGAAATATACTTGCTGATTAATTTAAAATAAACTGTGTTTATCTCCAAACCTCTGCTTCTGAACTTTATGTAATGCATTTGCCTTAGTTTATATTCAACTGAAACGTATGCCATAATACAGAACATTTTAGAACTCTTCCAGTTTCATACTTTTCAGCCAAGCTTCTAATTGTTGCTCATGTTATCTATTAATTTAAAACTCTGCTATTCTTTAAGATTGAAATTTTAACACATATAGGGCAAAAGCCTGTATGCTGTCTGACAGTAGAATCCATTCTTTTTTCATCTTAAAATCTGCAATAAACAATTTTAAAAAATGTTAAAAATCACTACTTGCACTGAAGAGTAAAAAGCAAAGATGAAAGCACTAACAAACTAGTCGTTGGGGGCCACCGTAATACTTACCCATCATGGATATGCATAATGTAAAATATTAAAATAAAAATGTGTAAACTACTTATAAAGTGCATTGCAATTCAAATAAAATCGTGGCTTGATGACGTCACAAACTTTAAAGTCTCGATTACTGAATTGCTTGAAAGAAACATCCTTATAACTCCAAAAATAATAATTCTATTAACTAGCAGTTTATTGCATCTGATTAAGCGTCAAATATCCAATTAAAATATATCTTTGAAGTGAAATTTGGATGAAATACAGGGTCATGAAAAATCGAAGAGTTTGGAAAATAGGATTCCAAATATCTCAGCAACTAATTATCCGATCAACTTCATGCTTTATGCAAAATTTATGTTTTTTTATTGTCTTTTATATTCATTTCTTAAAATAAACAATTTCGAAAATTTTTATATACCTTTCATCAGAACGAATATTTCGAGAGTCCGAAAAAAATTGTACCGGTTAATCGAGGTTATTGAAATGAAATAGGCTTCTTCCCATTATTACATACTAAGTACATACCAAATTGCAAGTCTCTATCTCAATTTTTTCGGGAGATAGAGCGTTTACAGACACACAGACACACACACAGACACACATACAGACACACAGACGGACGGCAAAATTTTTTTTCTAAAAATATGTTTTTCGGAATCTCCAGTGTCTGAAACGTGTAAATCCGTCAAAAATTTTTTTTCGATTTCCAAAACGATTACAAGACTTACCCTATACTACGTATGATGGGTAAGTAAAAGCAAAGAATATTCACAACTTTGTGGGGTATTTCACCCAAGTGACCTTACGCTACCTCACTGGATGAACATCTAACCCACCTCTTGGAGTGTTGCCAGTTCACTACTTTTTTCTTTATTTAGATTGCTTGGTTGCCGCAACTTTTTTGAAGTAGAAATATTTGCTTTATTTAATGACAGATTAAATAATGCGACTAAAACACACATGTGGAGCTAAATTAAAAAAAAAAAAACTTTGTGAAGTGCTTTGGGTTATGAGAATTCCTGTTTCTATAGAATTCCCAGCCGAAATGAGAACAAAACTAACTTGTCATGCTACTTTCAGTTGGTTCATGTTTGATGCTCAGTACCACTGAAATGAACTGAAGTGATTGTGCTTCAATGACATCTTTCACGAACTAAAACAAACTTTTTGCTTTAGTTTTGCGTTTTCAACATTATCATGTAGATGTTCATCACTGAATTCCTGGCATATTTTGAGTGATTATTATTTCCCATTCATGAAACATTTTTAATATATGGTTTTTAGGTTTATCACTCGAAAATATTACATGATGTGATTTTTTTTTCTGGAAAAAATCGTGAATACTTCGTATACGTAGCACCGGCAGATAAGCCGCAAAAGGTAAAATTTAACTTTTAAACACATGTAAGCTGCAGCTTATCTACCAGAAATTACGGTAAGTGGAAATTCCAGAATATTTTTCCTAATTTCATTCAAGAACTATAAGAAAAATATATCTGTATATTTAGTCCTTTAAAGAAGATAAATTTTTTTTTAAATTAAATCGATAGGAAAATAATGAACTTTCTCTAGTTTACTTCATATTTAATAAAGCAAAAATAATAAGCATAAATTGGTAATAGACTTACCAGCATTTTATCACATACGACCATACAAACGATGAAGCAAGCTCACCTTTGACAGCTTTGAGAATAAGCAAATTAAAAATCCACAGTTCGCACCGCACCAGATAGAAAAAAAAATGTGCAATTAATTTCCCTGATTGTAGTTCATAAGTTACATACTTGTTTGTCGAGATTGACTGATATTGACCAATTTGAGTTTTCCCCTTAGTTTTACAGACTATAAAATGTTAAAATTGTTTTCTGTCCTCTACTTTTAGAGGGAAAAAATATAAACTAAAGGACTAGATGTTGAAATTTTCAAAAATTTCAAGATTACAGATCCAGTAATGGTCAATATCAGGCAATATCAGTAAAAAAAATATTCAAACTTCAACAATGCACACCATGCTTGGACGATATTAGCCCAATATTGCTGTGGCTGGGTTCCTCCATAGGTTTATAGAATTTAAAATGTTACAGTTGTTTTCTGTCCTCTACTTTTCAAAAAATAAAATAAAATAAGATAAAAGTATTTGATCTCTGCCGATGCACACATGCTTAGGTGATATTGGGCCAATATTGCTGTGCACTTAGCAACAAGAAACATTTCATTAATTAATTTTTCTGGTTCAAATTATATTTGACTAAAAACATAAAATAAGATTGGCAGCTATGCAAGTTGAAGAAATGTATGAGGTACTTTAGTACAAAATTGACAAAATTTTGGTTTATCAGTATTTTGTTAGAAGTTTTATTGACATGTAAGAAAGCCTTTATATGCTTAAATGATTCAAATTTTAATCATCTCTTGATATTAAATTATTAATCTGAGGTATTAGTAAAGATTTCATTCTTGATTGAAACATGCTAAATATCTGTAATATTTTATAATTTAGTAATAATGCATAAGTCTACTCACATTGTTATCCTTTAATGACATTATTGCTCAAAAACAAATATCTTTCAAAGATTCTCATGGGAGACTTGCATTAAAAAACAAACACTTAAGATGAGACTTGATACTGTTTTATGTAGTTTGATTATGAATGAGAACAACTGTGCCAAGTAATTGCATTTGGAAATATGGGTTTCATTTACGAGCCTTAGAAAACAAAAATTGCTTTTCTCAGCCCTTGCCAAATAAAAGATTGAGTTCAGGATGTTAATCTAATTTCAATTAATGAATTTTTCTATTTCTGAGTTTGTAAATATATGTAAGTAGCAAATTTGTGAAGAATTTTCTAATTTTATTTTTACAGCAACTTCAAAGGCTGCTACGCAGTCGAAATCCTGAGGATTTACAAGCAGCAAACCGTTTAATTAAAAATATGGTTCGAGAGGTAATTATTTGTTATGATCTATTAATCATGTGTTAAACTTCATTATGTTCCAGAGCTGTAGTAGAAACTATAAACTTTTTTTTTTTTTTTTTTTTTTTTTAACTCTCTATATTTTTTATTAAATTTGCTATTCAGAAAGTAATGATTGCCAGGATGAGATGAAAGTTTTCTAGGAAAACATTTATTATATTGAGTTTGCGCCTCTTGAATCTACGTGCGAATGATAAAATTGTCAAGGAATATCTTCCTGTTTAGACCCCGTTATCCCTGTTAAACCTCTAGAATTTTTTTTTTTAATTTATTCATCAATGCACACTAGATGCTTCATCGCATAGAGAGAAAATACAAAACAACTTTTAATTTGTAAAAATAAAATAAAATCTTTAAAATTTATTCTTTTACTTTTCCTTTTCTTATGCATTAATATTTAATCATATACATGAGCTTATCTTTTTTTCTTTTCTTTTGTTAGAATTGTTCTTTTGCAAGATCAAGTATTTTAAATAAGCATATTCCTTTATATTCTTTAAAATAGCATTTCTCAAACTTTTTTTAACTAGGAACCACTTTTAAACTCCTAGTACTCTGTGATCTATTGTGTGATATGTATTTAATTTGAATTTTTACTTTTTCTGTCTTTTTTTAAAACATAAGAGGACCACAAGGGAAGCCTCAAGAGAACCACTAGTGGTCTGCAGACCACAGTTTGAGAAATGCTGCTTTAGAGGATCTAATTGAGATCTTTTTGTGTTTTAATGCTTTTCTTAATCGAACTCATTTTATGCATATACAATGTTAAAGACTAGATATCTTTGAAAATTGATAAATGAGAGAAGCAAATTGTAATAGCAGTTGTTGATTTTTTTTTTTTTTTTTTTTTTTTTTAAATATATATACTGGTATATGTATACATAGATTAAAAGCCATTTTTCACTTAATTCAGAGAACTTATTAGTGGGCAAATGTATTCTTCTAAATATGTGTATGATAAATTAAAAAAGTTTGTAAAAATTATTCATTAAAAGTTTTATCCAGTTTATACCTTTTCTATTGTTAAAATAATTCTGCTCTATTTTCTATTTTAATTGAAATTTTAATTTTCTGAAACAAACCTGCCAGAAAATCAATTTTATAACTTCATCACAAAGTAAATTGTGTAATTTAGAATGTTGCAACAGGGGGGGGGGGGGAGCTTAATTTGCAAAATTTTGACAGGATTTGACTAAAAATGTTGTAGCGCAGCTAAGATCTTTTCATTGAAATTTATTACGCAAAACTAGAATCTTAACTGAAATTCCATCTATATAACTTAAACCAAGCCCACGTAGATTTGACTAAATGAAAAAAAATTCTTAATAACACCATAAAAATAAAGAAATGCACTAGGTCTTTTTGATACAGGGTTCCTACAGGTCAGGGAAAACCTGGAAAACATCAGGAAATTCGAAAATTGAGGCAAAAAGTCAGGGAATTTTTTATGTATTACTTTCCAACAGGATCTCATTAGAAAAATTCAAAGATTTTTGGAGACCCCCAAAATAAATCTCTAGGTTTGAAATTATAGCTATAATAATTAAATAATTATCAGCATAGCAGTGCTTAGTTCCAATAACTTAATTATTGGATGAAGACAAAATAGCTTTATGCTGCAAGTTACAGTTTGAAATGGAATGTTATACCAGTTGGATGAAAACTTTCTTGGACTTTGTCCTCTTGAATATGTGATTACAAATTTTATGATTTCAGTGTTTTGCACTTTTTGTGTAGCAGTTGGCAACATTGTCTCCTTATTTTAGATATCTTCTTCCAGATATACTATAAAATAAGTGTCCATGTAAGAGATTTTACAAAAGAAAGTCGATATCCCTATTTGAGTAATGCATTTTTATGGAAATTAGCAACTATCTGTTACTAGGGGGGTGTCCATTGTGGAATGTTTTACAACAATATATAAGCCAAATTTTTGTTAAGATCGGCCAGGGAAATTTTTGCAAAAAAGTCTGGAAAAGTCGGGGAATTTTTTTACCAAAATTGTGTAGGAATCCTGTCGAAAGAACTTTGTCTTTCTTCTTCAGATGCAAGGAAGACATGCTAATACTTTGAAGGCAGGAGCATGACTGAAAGGAAATGGAAGGGAGAAGGACAAGTTAAAAAAAAAAACAGCTAATAAGAAATCACAAGGCATCAGCGAAATCACACAAGAGGTTTACCCAATCAGAAGAACACTGAACAGAATGTGAATTATGAATTAAATTTAATAAAAACAAGAGTTAGAAAAGTTAAAGGAAATTACAAGCAAATATAAAATGTATATATATAAACAAAAAATAAAAATGAATTAAGAAACAAATTAGATATAATAATAATGAAATTAAAAATATAAATGCAATATGAAATAGAGATTAGAAATTTATAACATATACAAATATAAAAATAGTTTTTCTAAGTTGCATAGAGGACGGTGGAATCAGATTTTTCATTAACTATAACTTCATAACTAAGATAAATAGCTAAATTTTCAAGAGAATTCAATTCAGATGTGACATTTTCAAGAATTTAGCTATTTATCTTAATCACAAATAATTCAACCATACATATTTATTATTATATATTGTTAATATTTTGGGATTTAATTTTTATATTTTTATATATTATTAATGGGGATGTGCTGGATATTCAGTATGTGTTCAGTATTCAGCCTGTTTGGCCTTGCTACCAAATATCGAACTATTCGGTCTGTGGAATATTCGGTTTGGTCAAATAGGGATTATTAATAAAGAAGGGGGGGGGGGGACTACTTTTTTTTTAAATATCGCATTTAGTCCACATGACAGATATTATTATGATAGAGCAGAAAAGCCAGCTGGTTCAGATATTCGAAAAAACAGACAAAATAGACCAGTAAATTTTTATTTTATAAAAAACATGACTTCCTCCTTTTTTATTTATTAATTAAAGGATAAAGTGTTTTGAAAGGAATATTAAACAAAACCATTTGTACGATCTTTGGTCACACTTATTTGCTTGTATTATGTGTGGCGTGTATGTAGAAACAAAAGAATTGAGGAAGTCCAGGAGGGTTCATTATATGAGCCTGATATAGATGATTTTATGTAAGTTGAAAATTGTCACTGTTATCTATGTTTGTTTAAAAATTTTGTAAAACTTAACCTGTTTTTCTTGAAACTCTGTTTTACAAATCCAGGGTTCCTACGCGACTGGAAAACCTGGAATTTTCAGAGAAAATGACAAGTGTTCAAAAAGTCAGGGAAAATTACAATTTTTTTCTAAAACCTGGAAAATTCAGGGATTTTTTCTTTTAAGCACTATCATGTCTTAAAATTCTCTCTATCTCCGAAGTCCGTCTGCAAAAAAATTCAGATTTTTTGCTTCACAGATCACATTTACTATATTTCCTCTGAAATTGCAGCGCGTTTGAATAGCGCGTTCTTCACATGTCTGCTCCACTACACAGCTTAGTAACTGGGAAGCTCGGTTCGCAAGCAGGGCTTAATTTCTTAAAAAAGGTACTAGAGCCCTAATATTCTGCAGTATTAACACCAGTAGCATACCTCCTCCCCTCTCCCTTCCGCTGTCACTCCAATCTGCATATTTATATTTCATACATTATTTTCAAAATTTAAAGCATTATTTTTTTTTATTGCAAAATAAAAATGTTAAATACATCTATCTGCGTATACTTAGCTATCAACTATTCCACTTTTTAGTAATTACTACTTACAAATAGAAACCTTTCCTTAATCTTAATGTTCATTAATCGTAAAATTCTGCAATTAAATAAGCTCAGGATTACGATTCGGAAATGGTGTTAACACAAAAAATTAATAGTTCACAGTTATCCAGAATAGAAAAAGACTATTTCTGTTTACTCTTTATTCTGATCAAAATAGCATTAAAATGATTTGAAATGGAAATAAATAAAATTTTGAATTTAAGACAGGTTGAGCTCGAGCCTGCCCAAGCCCGAAGACTGATATAAAAATCGAGCCTGTTTCACCTCCATCTCTTACATGAGCGACACCTTGCGTCGTAAGTGTTTTGACGCAAAAGATTGGAGATGGGAGAAAAAGGAAAGAGTAATTTAGGCTTCGTTTTTCGAAAGCGTTATTGCACTGGGCTCCGGTGAATTCTGGCCAATATTTAAATATTTGCTAAAAACAGAGAAGTACCGGAGCTGAGTTCCGGTGGGCTCCGGCGCGAATTAAGCCCTGTTCGCAAGTGACCAATCAGAGTCCACTAGTGGTAAAGCTTCGCTGCAAAGCCTCACCACTGGATCATTGTGATTGATTGGTTTCAAGCTGAGTTTCCCAACCATTAAAGATCTGATTCCACTTTGGAACGAATCTTCACGAATTATTAAACTTAATTCTCAAGTGTTTGTTTCTGCGATCTTTTGATGAAATTTGCAATATTTTTTCTTGATCATTTATCAAAATTCAGGATTTTTTTTCTGCAACCAATTGACAAAATTGTGATTTTGTGTCTGCGATCTTTTGATAAAATTTGTGATATTTTGTCTTGATCATTTAACAAAATTTGTGATTTTTTTTTTTTCTCAATTGATTATTGAAATTTGTGATTTTTGAGCAACCAATTCAAGAAAATTGCTATTTGTTTCTGAGATCTTTGACAAAACTCAAAATATATTTCATCTGATCATTTGAAGAAATTCTTGATTTTTGCTGCAATGGATTCATGAATTGATTTTCTGAAATTCCGCAACAGAAACAAATAGCAGACTTTCACGAAAATATAAAAATATTCCTGGAAGAATCACATGCATGTGAAAGAATTTAAGAGAGCTGGATTTTCCTATTCTGAATCAAGAAGAATATTCCTGTGCAATCCGCACAATCATGCACGTTATTTCAAACGCTGCCCCTCAAAGAAAACTTTGTTGGGAAGTAGACATTTCCTCAACTGTAATTCCTCAAATATTCTTATCTGTTAGGAAATAAAACAGTCCCTGGGTCTTATCACCATGCTTATTTCCCTTACCTCTCATACATTCCATAAGTATCATTCATAAAATATAATATAATACTTTAAACAAACTAAAGATAATTATTTTTAAGGCTTGCCTTTAATTAACTTGTTCTTAATAAATAAACTAGATAAACATCTTTAAGTATCTTTGTTAAATTTCTTTTAATAAACTTGCCTTTAAACTCCTGTTTCATATTTTCAATATTTAAGAGCTCTTTTATTTAATATATCAATCTTTAACCCATGGCATTTCCGGCTAACTTCGTATCGACACATCGGCCACATTTCTCTTGTTTTTCTGAGTGGTTCTCACGAATGCTCCTAGATGGCAGTGCGATCCAACGCAGCCGCGTTTCGTTCCTTGCCTCCTGTTGATTTTTTGAATTTGCATACGACATTCGAGAAGCCGATGGAAGTGACGATCGGACATGCGTGAATGCTCTTCTATTAGAATGTCGTGAAGATAAATAGTTCTGTCTTCCGGCATTGCTGCCTTGTATTCATTTCTGTTAGTTTTTACTTTCGTGAGACGTCGAGTAAGATGGATGTAACTTTGATGGTTTTTCTTCAGAATTGTGTAATGGTTAAAGGTTTGAATTAAGTTTCGTGTTTAGAACATTGTTTTGGTTTCAGTTGTGAAGGAAGATAATTATTAAAGTGAGATCGTGTTTTTCTTTTGTGGTCATTCTGGAACTTGGAATTTTTCCTTTTTAACAATGTCGGTGTATTAAGCATGATGGTTTCTTCATATGATTTGAGATAACATACGCAAGATTAATCTGGCTGGATGAAATCGTCATCAAAGTGTTAGAATTCATACTAAAGTGTATGAAGATCATGTGTTTATTGTTCCAGATGATTAATATGAAAGGATGCGGTTCAGCGTTTAGTGTCGTGGTCTATTTACTTTGGGTTCCAGAATATAATGTGTTTAAAGACGTTTCAGTTATAAATATTTTTGCTTAACTTCTGTGCATGTCATGATGTCTTATTAGTGTTTATTTAAATAAGTTTGTTTCTGCTTTAAGTAAGTGAATCGATATTTAAGTTTATTGTATTTATATGTATTAAGTTTGTATAAATATATTTGGTTGTTTTAAATAAATTGTCTTTAATTCTAATCTTCACAGAACTTATATCCATTTTGATAATTGATTAAATAGAATCTTAATCTAATAGTTTAACTTTTGGGGTTAATAAAATCAGCCATATACGCTTCTACTGTAGTTACATCTGCTATTTCTTTAAAACCCCAGTCAGTACATTTGTACTGACCAAATATTATCACTCATTTAACTCATTCTGCAATTTTCTTCAGGATTGAAAAATTGATAAACCCATCCCAAAAAGATTACAAAATATCGTAAATTTTAAATTTTTTCGTTTTTGTTACAGATAAGCCATTTATCCATTGGATTTTTCCATTTCCGTGATTCATCTGGTATCGCAGAATGCTCCAATTTTTGCTCACACCTGTATCAAAAGCCGCCAGAGGACCATTTTTTAACCACTTTCCACTTTCAAAAAATTGTTTTTAAAACTTTAAGATATGCTCTTTCATTTGTAAAAAAACACATTATTATTACTGTATAATTGCACTAAAAAAAGTGGAGGAATTTTAGGTAATTTTTTTTTTAAAGTTAAAACATCCCTTAAATTTACTTTACATTAAATCATTATTTTAGTTTATAAATTTTTTTATTTTTTATTCACTAATTAATTGGTTTCACTATTAAAATTTCCACATTGAAATTAAGAAATTTTTTTTCTATTTTAAAGAATAAAAAAGTAATTCTGTTTCTCAACCACTTCACTGACACTTAGATATATTCACATAATTATTTATTTATTATAGATATTTACTAAAATTTTTGCTTTTCATATTATATTAGCAATTCTTTTTAAATTACGTTAATATACGTATTCTATTTATGTCTTCTAATATAAATTCAGTGGTCATTATTTTATCACCCATAATTAAAATTATATTTATGCAAAAAGTAATACTATTCTCATTTTAGAAATCATTAATATTTTAAGCGTTGACAGATTCAATAATATAACAGCAATTATTAGTTTTATCTCTCATAAATAATCTTGATTGTTCCTATTACAATGTCACAAATGGCTCCAGCATATTGTGTGCCCCCTCCCCCTTTTCTTTTTCTTCATTCTTGATTTTCCCTACCATTTCTCTCTCGTCAAGCTGTAAAAATCACCAGTTTTGTCTTTTGATGTCCCTGAGAATGGCTTTAAAGTTTTAGCCGAAACTGTTGGAAGAATATGACTTTTAACTAAGTTTAATTGTTTCCCTTTTGCACTGCTTTAGGAAAGTACAAGTACAATTCTGTACTGTTTATATTTCTAATTTGTACAAAAGAGATTTTTTTTATATAATTTATTTTGTGCTTGAAAAGTGAAACTAAATAAGATTAATCATGTACAAGTTCCTGAATATTGTCTGCTAATAATCTGTTACTTTTTTATTTCTTTTCCATAAAGTGTTTTTCTAAACAAAATATAAGAAGCTTTCAGGGATGGTAATAAGCATCAAAGCAGACCATTTTTGTACAAATCATAATCGCAATCCACTTATTCAATCAAAAATATGGCGTATCTCACTCCAAGCCGAACTTGGGTTTTCGCTTGTTACTTTAGCAATAACAAAAATATTCTAATGATATTTTCATCAGACTTCTAATCATTCTAAATCATTACTTTTGCCGATCGGTTTCGTGCAAATTTCGCCGATCGTCTGCGTAAAAATCGCGAATTTTGCCAAACGGGTGCTTAAAAATCGCAAATTTTGCCGATTAGGCGCTTAAAAGTAACTAATTTCGCCGATCGGACGCGTAAAAATCATGAATTTTGCCGTTCGGGCACATAAAAATCGTGAATTTTGCCGATCGGGTGCGTATAAATCATAAATTTAGCCAATCACCTGCGTAAAAATCGGGAATTTTGCCAATCGGGCCCGTAAAAATGGTGAATTTCGCCGATCCGGTGCGTATAAATAATTAATTTTGCCGATCGTATGCGTAAAAATCTTGAATTTTGCCGATCGAGCGCGTGAAAATCTCGAATTTTGCCGATCGGGTGCGTATAAATCGTTACTTTTGCTGATCGGGTGCGTGTTAATTGTAAATTTCGCTAATCGTCTGTGTAAAAATCGCGAATTTTGCCGATCGGGTGCATAAAAATCGCAAATTTCAACGATTAGGCGCGTAAAAACCACGTATTTCACCGATCAAGTGCGTATAAATCGTAAATTTTGCCGATCACCTGCGTAAAAATCGTGAATTTTGCCGATAAGGTGCGTATAAATCATAATTTTCGCCGATCGTATGCATAAAGATCGTGAATTTTGCCGATCGGGCGCGTAAAAATCGCAAATTTTGCCGTTCGGGTACGTATAAATCGCGAATTTTGCCGTTCGGGTACGTATAAATCACGAATTTTGTCGATCAGGTGCGTATAAATCGTAAATTTCGCCGATCGTATGCGTAATAATCGCAAATTTCGCCAATCAGGTGCGTATAAATCATAAATTTCGCCGATCGTATGCGTAAAAATCACAAATTTTGCCGATCGGTTGCGTATAAATCGTTAATTTTGCCGATCGGGTGAGTGTTAATCGTAAATATCACTAATCGTCTGCGTAAAAATCGCGAATTTTGCCGATCGGGTGCTTAAAAATAAAAAATTTCACAGATTAGGTACGTAAAAACCACGAATTTTGCCGATCGGGTGCGTAAAAATCATGAATTTTTCCATTCGGGTACGTAAAAATCATGAATTTTTCCATTCGGGTACGTAAAAATCGTGAATTTTGCCGATCGGGTGTATGTAAATCGTAAATTTCGCCTATCGTCTGCGTAAAAATCGTGAATTTTGCCGATCAGGCCCATAAAAATCGGGAATTTTGCCGATCGGGCACGTAAAAATCACAAATTTTGTCGATTAGGTGCGTAAAAATCACGAAATTCGCCGATCGGACTCGTAAAATCATGAATTTTGTCGTTCGGGCACATAATAATCGCGAATTTCGCCGATCGGTTGCGAAAAAATCGCAAATTTTGCTGGTCATGTACGTAAAAATCGCAAATTTTACCGATCAGTTGCGTATAAATCGCAAATTTCGCCGAACAGGCGCGTAAAAATTGTGAATTTTGTCAATCACTAGGAAAAAAACTATGAATATTGTCAATCGCACATGGAAAATAAATGCAAGATTTTTCTGTCCTTGCCAACTGAAATGGGTTATACTGACTAAGGAGGTGGTTGAGTATAGGGAGCTAACTCTCCTTTTAAAATTTGCCCCATTTTTATGAATTTTTAGGCCGATCCTCCCCCTCCTTCCCCAAAACAAAATTTTGTTCACCCTACGGATGTTGGCTCTCGACAATCCAGTCATTTTTGTGACAGCCCTCCTCTTATAAAGGTTGTGCACCCCTACTTGATATCCACATTTTATGACTGAATATGTTAAGAAGTACAATTTAGAATAATATATGTTTCTCCTCCTCCCCACCTTCATTCATGAAAGCAGAATTTTTTTTCGACACTGGCAATCTTTAAAGCTAAATTTACTCCCTCAAATAAAGTCAAGGAGTATTTTCACTCTTTGAAAATAATGTTAGCTATATCTCTTGTATAAATACAAACTTAAACTGTTGATATATCCTTGTCGACAGAACTGAATACGTTCACTGGGAAGGAAGGAACCTATGGGGCTACCCCCCCGGCCACACCTCCTGTAAAAATTCTACTGATGGTGGCCCTCGACAACCCAGTCATTTTTGTAAGTGGCCTACGCTTAAAAAGGTTGTGCACCCTTACCATACAAACTTCAATCACTTATAATGATATTATCACATTTCATACTAGCAAAGTTTATATGATAAAAATTTTGCTAAAACATTTTCATTGTTAAACTTTTGAACGAAAAATCAATTTCAGCTTGTATTGATACACCCTATATATTTGAATGAATGTATACCATAAAATCCCGATTGTAAGCCCTCCCTTTTTCAAAATCAAAAAGGGTTAAATTTGGGAGGGGGGCTTATAATCGAGATTTTTTTTTTTAAATCATTTAAAAACCTGTTTTTATCATTAATTTAGAAGTAAAGAAGGGACGAGAATCTTCTGTGTTTAAACAGATTTAAAAAATAAATAAGTAACTAAATTAAAATACATTCCTCCCTCCCCCCCTAAAATTCTGCCCCTCCCCACCCAAAAAAAATTTAAAAAAATTTATTTTATTGTAACAATAAATAATCAATCATCTAAATCTCCTCTCAAAATCACTGTTTTCCACTTTGCCCCCGCCCCTCTCTGGTACCAAAAACACATAGTTTAACCTTTATAACTTTAATTTTAAACTTCTTTTCAAACTTATTAAATACTCTATATTAAAATAAATGTCCAACCTACCACCTAAATTAACCTCTCCTCCTAAAATCTCTGCTTCTCTACCCCTGCCCCCCCCCCCCACACACACACCCAAAAGAAATCTGCTACTCCCTCCCTCTATTCCCCCCCCCCCCAAGCATACAAACTTTAAAATCTAAAACTATTTTTTAAAGATTTTAGGCTGTATTGTTACTTTGTAGCAACAATAAATAAATGATCTTGTAACTCTCCCTGTAAAGTTGCATAATCCATCCACAGAAAAAGGGATGATTTTTTACACATGGAGAGGGTGAAGGGCTGAGAGAAGATTTTAGTCTTTTTGTAGAGTTGGCTGTTTTCTCACAGCTGATATTTTGTTAATAGATGGGGAGTTATTTTAAAGAACATATTTATTTCAAAACATAAAATATGCACATGATTCAGGAGAGAACAGCCAAACTGCAAAAAAGATGAAAATTTTTGGATCTCGCATATTTAGAAATCCACTCCTCTTCTTTGGGAGAATAGGACAGAGCAAAATTTTCAAAAGAAATGATGATTTTAGATGAGTGTTACTTATATATGACATGATGTAGATGAAATGTAGATTATGTAGATTTACCTTACTACAAAATAAGAAATAGATCAGCATTAAAAAAATAATAATATTAAAAATTTTAAACTATTTGCTGGGTGAGAAGACAGATGAGGATGTGTAACTTTTTGGAGAAATGGGGGTAATTTAGATGATTGATTATTTATTAATATTGTTACTAAAGAGAAATAAATACAGCAGGTTTTTTAAAAAATAGAGTTTTAAAGATTTGAAAATTTGTGTGTGTGGGGAGGGAGGTAGACACTTTTGGAGTAGAAAAAAAAATTAGGTGACAAATTAGAAGGCAACAAATAGGACATAAAATTTCTTCATGTAACAGTTTTATAAATTTGAAACTTAGTATTCTTGGGGATGAGGGGGAAATATAAATTTTGAAGGAAAGAGTTTGTAATGTAGATGATTTGTTTATTTATTGTTAATAGAGATTAACAAAGAGGACAGTTTTTTTTTTTTTTTTTATAGGGGTTAGCAAACATTTTAAAAATGGATAACTAAAATGGTTGATTATTTATTTATTGTTACTAGACAGCAAATTTTTTAATAAAGAGTTTTAAAGATTATAAACTTTATATCCTGATAGGAGAGAGGGAAGAAAGGACAAGTCAGAGAGAGGAGTGAAGTGCAGGGTAATTTATATGATTGATTATTTACTTATTTTTACTAGTGAGTAACATATAGGACAGAATATATTTTTTAAGTAAAGTTTTAAAGATATTTTTGCTGGGGAGAGGCAAAAGGGCGGAAGCACACATCTTGGTGGTAGAGAGATAATTTAAATGGCTGATTATTTATTTATTGTTAGTAGAGAGAAACAAATACAGCATATTTTTTTTTTATATAAAGAGTTTTAAAGATTTTAAACTTCACATGCTGAGGGGGAGAAGCATAAATTTTGGATTAAAAGGGAGATTGTAGTTTAGAGGATTGATTTGTTTTACTAATTGTTATGTTACTAGTGAGCAGAAAGAAGAACAGAAGGATTTAAGATTCTCAAGTTTTCAAACTTTTTATGTTGGAGAGGGCAGAGAAGGGAAACAGACATTTCATGTGGGGAGGGATTTCATTAACATCATACAAAAACATGTGGAAATCTGCAAAAAAATGTCAAAAGAATAAAAATTCCATCCCTTGGTTTTTTTAAAGAAATTTTTTGTGCATAAAAAATTTTGTGTATGTGAAAGGGTGGGGGGCTTAAATTTGGGAATGGAAAAGAAAATCAAAACTGTTTAAAAGTGGGAGGGGGGGCTTACTTTCGAGATTTTACGGTAGTATTTTTAATGTAATAATTGGATTGTGATGCTAGTTTCCTGTACAAAAAATGTTTGTCTCTACCACATTATCTCCCCTAAAAGTTTGTTACAAGATTTTGTTACAGAAAATTCATTGTGAAGTTCAGAAATTTAGCTTAGGAGTGGATGGAGCATGAGTTGAATGGGAAGAATTACATTTAGTCAATCCCACCCACTACCAAAAAATTAGCAAAAACAAAAGAGTCTGCTACTTTGTAGGCTTACGTTCATTACACATACGTTCAGTTGATTGTTCGCTTAAAATTTGCAGCATAAAAAACAACAACCAACCAACCAACCTCCAGATTATTTGAATATGTGTGCTACTTATTTTTCATTCTCAAAGGTTAGCAGGTCTGCTTTACTCATCATGAAATAAGCTTCCATATATGTAATAAGTATATATTGTTTAGTTGTATGTTCAGTCTATAAGTTTACTTCTAAATTGCTGAAACCATTTAATTTTGAGTTACGAAGATATGGGTTGAAAATCTTTTGCTGATTTGAAATCTCTACTTTTTTGAAAACCTGATTTATCTGCATTTCTCTTAGTAGTCTTCTTTTTTCTTTTTCTGTTTCCTATGCCTATCTTTCTTTTTATTATTTGTTATTCTGTTTATTTTACAAATCTTCTGCTTATGGCTTGTCAGTAATTTTTTTTTTCTTGAAATATATTGCAAAGTCTTCCATTTTCTATCTTTCTTTTTAATATAAAAATCTTATAATAAATTAGTCTTATTTTCTTCATTATTGTGCTATTGATATGAACAAAATTGTTATTTTATTATATTTTGTTGTGGATTGATAATTCAAGCTTTTGAAATATTTTTAGGCTGATAAAAGAATGGAGTTGATGGCTAAAAGATCTACAGAACTTGAAACTGTTCACAATAATGCCAGTGTTCTAGCTGACATGTTAGCCCATTATAAACCTGGGGAAACTTCTGATGAAGAACGGGACTTGATGAAGGTTTATTTTGTGCATAATTTTAAGTATATTTAAAAACATCTGGATGAAAAATTTATTTAAAAAATTAAATTTAAAAGTATTTACAATTTTTTTACCTTTAACTAATATGTTTTCCTATCACCTGCTTGTCCCCACACCCATATATCTATGTTCTTTTAATGCCCGTTTTGGGAGGAGGCTTAAATATTATTACTCTAAAACAATGAAAACTGTTACAGTAGCATCTTTCATGTAATGAATATTAGAATTGATCATCATGTCAAGCTACCAAATTTTAATAATCTCAAGTTGCGAGTAAAATTTCTAAGTTTTTTTTTATACTATTCTGAACTTATATGTATTTTACTTGTAGAAAGTTCATACTCTTCAGAGAAACCTGGAAATCATGAAAATTTCACGGAAACCTCAGAGGAAAGTCTAAAATATACTCCAAAACATGGGAAAATTATCAAATACTCCGGGAAATGCAAGCTATCACTGCTATTCGCATTTGTTGTGTTGTTATAGTGAAATCAAACTAAGACCAAAGAAGGAACTAGTCAAACAAAAAATAATAATAATAATGAAAAAATATCTAAACTTGGAGAAAAATTATATTCTTAAACAGAAGAATTGGAGAATATAGACTAGGTTTCTTGTGTGTGTGTAAGATAATTGTTGAATACTCATAATTAAAAACACACTTACCTGATAAAAACTCAATTCAATGGTTCAATTTTTTTCAATTCTATTAATTCAATTATTAAATTCAATATTTAAATTTATTCACTAAACAACAAAAGGCGCCACTCATGGCTACCTCTCAAAATCAAATTCATCATACAACTCATAAATAGAACACAGACTATAAAACACATTATCAAAACACAAGACATAAATATGACCAAACAGTAATCATTGATAGACATTTTGCTTATCCCATTTATTAAGGAGTTTGTTAATCCTAAAATAACAATTTCTTCTGTCAAGAAATTTATTTTTTTTAAATAAGTAATTCTTTAATCCTTTATAAATATGCAACAATAAGTTTATAATTTTTTTTTTTTTTCATTTTTGAAACATTGGTATGTGTTTATATGATTCAGTAGATTTTCTTGCAAATGCTTGTGTTTGAAGACAGTTTCCAATTTTATAAAACTAAGGTAAGTGAAAATTAAATATTGTTCTTTATATATGATATATATAACTTTACCTTCGAGATTAACTTTTTTTTTTTTTTTTTTTTTTTTTTTTGAGGAGGGGGGTGATACAGGTTTTTTAATAAGATTGTTAATTGTTGATATAAAAAAATTATTGATTTTGGAAAATAACTCAGATTTTTTTTTTTTTTGGGGGGGGGGGGGGGGGGAGGTGGGAGGAGAATCGGTATGAATCCTTTTGTAGCTTTTTAAGATAGTATATTTCCATGCCTAACTTTCTCATAGTAAGAATCCAGCAAATTCAGTGTTATATTTATATATTATATACAGGCCGTCCATAATTAAATGACCCTACTTTAAAGTTGTCTACAGATAAAACTTTTGGTCAGAAAGTTGTGAAACTTTGTGAAGGACATAATGAAAGAATAGAAATTCGTTTAAAAAAAAAAAGTTCAAAATATCACCACCAGATGCATTTTTAATGAATTACACATTTACCATACATTTGCGATAGTTTACATATTTTATTGCAACAAATCATGTTCCACGTGATGGGCATCATTTTCAGCTACCATCTGGAATCGTAAGATAGCATGTTCCACAGTTGATTGCAATGTCTTCTGGAAAATGGTAAAAACATATTGTGAAAAAAGTTTTGTTAAACATCTTTTGTTGTAAAAAATTTGTAAACTATCGCAAATGTATGCTAAATGTGTAATTCATTTAAAAACGCCATCTGGTGGTGAAATTTTGAACTACATTCTTTTTCCGCTTTAACAAATTCCCATTCTTTCATTATGTCCTTCACAACTTTCTGATCAATAGTTTTGTTAAAGTAGGGTCGTTTAATTATGGACACCCTGTATATATATATATATATACGAGTTAAGTAAATCATAAAAGAATTTGATCACAGCAGCAATTACATTTGGATAACTACCAGTTAACCAAGATAACTACCAGTTACTTGTACAGTGGATTAACACAATGAATAATATGTCCATTTGCCTATTTTACAGACTTCATATAACAGAAAGACACTTTTACTTTTCCTCATTGAATAAAGATAACCAGTTACTTAAGCCTTGCATAAAAAGCCATCGGACTTGTACGGAACATATTCTGGTGATAATACCATTCATCATTGTGGACTGTAAATCTATTACGTCCTGTGAATTTTTACACTCCATCGAGTTAATACATTTCATTTAGACACCATACATTTTTCTCACAGACACACATATATATACAGTAGATCTTTATAATGCAAACCTAAAAGCATGAGGTTGTGCATTATATAAAATTTTGCATTATATAGATCACATTTCACACATCATTAAATTTACCTTGTAAACATGACAAAATATGCCTGAAACATAGCAACATACAGTAGAGGATTTTTATATTGCATTCCTTGGAACCAGAAATTGTATAGATTTTAAATTTTTGCATAACATAGATCATTTCACACATTGTTAAATTTACTTTATAAACATGGTCCAAATATTCTTGAACTAAATCATTCATTATATTACTCATTTTCCAAAAAAAATATTGTAATAGCAGCAATTTTTTTATTAAAAAGCTCTGAATTAAAGATATAAAGATGAAATAATGTATTAAATTTAGTCCGCTAGAGAGTAGTGATTTTTTTTAGAATGTAGAATGAAGGTGCATTTTAACTGTAAAATTCTTTGTTTACATCCGAGAAGTTGTGCTTTATATAGAGAATTGCATTATATCGAATTGTGTTATAAAGATCTTCTACTGTATATACACAATAAAACTTTTATAGTAGACATTCCCAGATAGTAGACTCCTCAATCTAGCAAACATTTTCCAATCTCCAACCCATAGAAATTTGTATGCTTTTAACTCTGAATACTGAAACCTTTAAATAGCAGACTAATTCTTCTATCCCTAGATATCCATCATTTGGAGATTTTACTGTATATCATTTTCCGGAAGTTTTGATTCTTGTGACAAATTATTTATAAAATGGTAAAAATTAGTATTAAATTACTAAAATTTGGTATTGGGAATAAGTTGAATTAAATTAATGTTGGTTATTAAAATAATTAGAATGAAATTCAAAGTTGTTGGTGATGAATAAAATACTTGTAAATTGAATTTCATTGAAGTTTTTATTCAAAGCCAGATAATAGGTAGTCAATATTTTGACAAAAACGAAACTATATCAGGTGAATTTAAAAAATAAACAAGCTTGCATTAAAGGGTCTAGCACACAGGTTCCCAATCTTTTCTGGACCACCGCCTCCTTTACAAGAAAAAAAAATCCCAATGCTCCCTCTTCCATAATAGTTAATAAAACCAAGTATTAAAATATTGTTGCATATTATCTTTACCTATTTTATCTGTCTATCTATCTGCTATTAAGAATCACAAAATATAAATTAAATAAAACAGCCATCAAATGTAGTAAAAAAAAATGTCACGCAAAATCAATGAGAAAAAAAAAATATATATATATATATTAAATGATTGAAGCTGGTGGTGTTTTAACAATTTGTTAATGCTGGGTTCCAATTTCGTTAACATCAGTCACAAATTGCCACATTCAGTGATGTGCAGTCTGTTCCTTTTCTTGGACAGTAAATTAACTACTGCACTGAACCTATGCTCAGCCAAATACGATGAAGGAAAATCAATTAAAAAATTTTGTACTCTTTCCCTTAATCCGGGGTAGAGAGCTGGTATTAATTTTTGAAGGGAGAACTCTTGGTATCCATTTCTGAATTTTTCTTTTAGTTCTTCATTAATCATGAGTTCCACGAGTTCAGTGGCGTAGCCAGGATTTCCTTTCGGGAAGGGTCCAGAATTTTTCTTCAGCTTATATATATATAGTAAGACCTGCCAAGATAATATCACAAAGAGTGGTAAAAAATTCCGTGTTAGACAGTTTTTCATCTTATCAGGTGTTTGGCATTCTTTTCTATTTGGCGAATGAATATTTCCGTTTAAGTCAGCATTTCGTTATAGGCAGGTTTCGTTTCCACAGGATTTGCTGTATATATAAAAATATACCTTATGTATGTAATATGTATAGTAAAACCTATCTATAGAAGATTCCTGTCTTAAACAAAAGCATTGCATGGTCCTGATATGGATAACCATACAATTAAATTTGCTGAAAACCTGCCTGAAACAGGCTTTTTCACTGTTCTTCTGTGATTCCGATTTCGTCTTGTCAGGTTTTACCCTACTTATAAATACAGTAAAGCCTGTGAAAGCGGATACTTCCTATAACGGAATCCTATCTCAAACGGAACATTTTAGGGATCCCGCGACGAACAAACAATGCACCTTATTGAAGTACAGTTTGACAGGATTGACTGTGTGTGTGATATGCAATAGAAGTATTTCGAGTAACTTTAAGAATTTAGATATTTCCTTATCAATCTTCTAATTTAAAAAAAATACATGTGTAAAATGAAGTAAGATCAATCTCTATAATTGTAGCTAATAATACAATGAAGTTACATTAATATTTACCAAAGAAAAAGATTTTACAAATACTATGATATAAAAACTGAGCACACACTGAAGAGAATGCATTTATATCAAGTTTCATATGACATAAACATTTGATTATTTTAAAGTTATGATCAAATGGTTAAGTTTATAACAGTATTTGGTTGAAACTGTTTTTTCAATTTTCATGTTTAATTTCTTGTCATTGAAATAAGAACTTGTGCTGTAATATGTATACTGAATAATGAGTTGACATTATTGCCAATGCCGTCAGCTGTTGATTCACCATGGGAGTTTCTGAAATAAGGTTTTAATTTTTAAGAAAAAAATCTTGTAATTTCGGCTACAGAAACTAGTAATGTAACAAACACATGCAACAAATATAGTTGATGTTGGGAAAAATAATTTTGTTACAATTGTCTAAAACAGTCATAATTCTTTTTCAAGTTTCACCACTTTTGATATTAAAGTAAATATTCGACATCAATAGTTGTTTCCGATAATTGGTCGACATAAAAGATGTTAAGTTTTTGTAAAAATAATTAATTATGATGGATTAGCACATCTTGGGAAGTATTAGATTGCGTAAAAAATAATGGTGGTTTCTGCTATTTTACTTTTCAACCAATTTCTTTTAAGCGGTTGGAAACAGTTTTAGAACGTACTCCAAGTTCAGCAACAAGCTTTCAGACTTTGGTACGTGGATTAGCTTCAACCTTTGCTTTCATTTTTTCATATTTTTCATTGTTAATAACCGAATGCCACCTATGACCTTCATATTCAAAACGCTCATTGCCATCATGAAATTTGTCGTACTTCGGTCAAATGTAACATTGAATTCAGACATTTTTCTCCAGGAGGGATTTCTTCAGAGGGTACCATTTTTCTCCGGAATAGATACACTGTGGAGTTTAGGGAAAGGGAGAGATTGCACTGCTAAGCATAAAATCTCAAATCTTCAGAGGGGTCATTTCGATGCTCCGGGGTGGATGCCCCACCTCCGCTCTCCTGAATTCAACGCTGTAGCGTGGTTGATATACAAGCCGTTTCCATCGATTTTCGTATCATTTTGAATTAGTAAAAAAATCGTACGAAATTTCCCAAAGTTCTATAACTGCCTTAAATATCCCTGTACAATAGCGGAAAACAAAATTATAATACTAAATAAGTAGGTAAAAACCTGTCCTTCAAAATAATATACAACAACAATATTCCATTAACAGTTTATTAAAAATAGCTCAGGTTGAAAAGTTTCATAACAAGAATCACCATTATTTTGTACAAACCCAGGTGAACATCAAAATCTTTCAATATCCCTCTGTTCTTTTCTTTAGTGATTAACGAATAACGCGATTAGAAATAAAAGTAACAAAAGGAGGAAGAAAATTGATCTTCCGAACTATTCTTCAAGTTTGACATTGAATCAGATGTATTTTATGGTCAACTTGACAAGGAATATGTGTGACTAAAGAAAATTGTGTCAGAGTTTTCTTTAGCAAAGGACTGTGCTCTCTTGAACAGGTCAGAAATCTTTTAAACACCAGTCTCCTCTTCCTTACTTATTGATTATTGTAAAGTTTTATAAAGCTGAAAAATGACATCATCAGCATGTTTTACAGCAGAAGACAAATCACATTCAGATGCAGGTATTTTGAAAGTGGCAATGTATAACAGCAATGAATAAGAATTCACAAATATCTAGTCGAAGAATAAAGTGACTTTTTTTTTAATTCCAGCCAGCAGATTTAAAGTAAATGATAATATTGCTCGATATAAAATTATTAAATGAACAAAGATAAGGGTCACCAAACTCTGATTAATGTGCTGTTATTGCATTCACGTAAACTCGTCTTTACCCATAAGTGTTGGCAATAGTTGGGCCGATCGAAATCTCTGTTGAAGAAGTTTTGCGTTTAATCTAGTTACATTAAAATCTATGAAAACTGAATCGGCAGGAATCGTTAAAAAATTCCGTTGTAGTGAGATTTCTGTCATATCAGGTATATTTGTACAGCTATCCTTCTGTCATCGAAACCATGAAATGTTTTCGTTTACGAGAGAATTCCGTTTTCACAGAAAACCTGCCAAGAAGGATTCAGAACCAGAAAAAGTTTCATTTTAGATATGTTTCAAATCTTAACAGGTATAAATATGTAGCGTTGTTTTCGTTGAACTTTGAACTTTTGCTGTTTAAGATAGCTCTCATCTTCACAGATTTTATTGTAATACATCTATGCTTTTCAGAAGTATACTATAGAGTGGATTCGCTTTAACAGTTTTAGAGGATACCTCACAAAATGGACGTGTCTATTACAAAAACATGTCTTAAACGAAAAAATTTCATAACCCCTGCGAAAGACATACCTTTAAATAATACTTTCTAAGTCAAACACCTGTCTAAAGTGGAATTTTTCATTGCTTCTTTTCGATTCAGTCTTATCAGTTTTTAATATTGTTGTATCTATGACTCAATAAACCAGCTCTTCATTCGGCGTTCGGGGGGAGGGGGGGTGTCCAGACCCCCTGGACCCCCCCCCCCCCTTGGCTACACCACTGCACGAGTTCCTCTTCTAAATTTGATGATTTATCTGTATTTGTATTTGCGAAAGAATCTAAAACCCATTTCTGTATATTCATGTTTAAAATACCTTGGAATCTCTCTGTAAAATATGCTTGAAGAACATCCAAGTGTTAGCAGTAAGTAAGTAAATCTTCCTGCTTTGCAGAGACTGCTGATAATGTGGGAAAGTGGCTGTTTTCACCTCTATCTAGATTTGGTTTGAACAGAAGTTTTCCTACAAAAGCAGCTATGACATTTTTTGATTTAATTAAATTCAACTCATCACATTGGAAATGTAAACGGACTTCATTAAATATTCTAAACAGTTCTGTCAAATAAGCAATGTAATTTTTGGATGTGATCAGGTTTTTGTGCAGTTCGTCTCTGTTTTCAAGGAAGTCCAGTACTGAGTCAAGTAGATTGCAGAAACATTTCAAATAAATACCTTGTAAGAGCCAACGGACTTCTGTATGCAGCAGCAACTGAATGTAATCTTCATCATTTTCAATACAAATCTGGCCAAATAATCTGTTATGCAATGAATTGCTTCTATTGTTATTGACTGCTCTAATAGCGTAATGAAGCAACGTATGCAGACACTCATTAAGATTTTTTGCAACCAAATGCTGATGATGAATAACACAATATACAGCGAGTACATCTGGCATTGCTTATTTCAAATGACCTATGAAACCCTATTAATAAATATTCATATAGATTCCCTCCCCCCCCCCCTCCCTCAACAAAAATTCCTATCACCTCTCCTTTGCTCCTCCAACTCTTTCATTTAAAAAAAAAAACTATCTGCCCTATTTATTACTTTGAAATAACGAAAATGAATTCCCACTTACTAACCCCCCCCCCCCCCCCCTCCCACACACACACACACAGAAGTTTTTGCTTCTTTTCCTCTTACGCAAATTTTTTAAAGTATTTAAAATTCTTGAATTACTTTTTTTAGGGTTTCGTTCATCTCACGAAACCCTATTAGTCCCACTTCGTTGTCTGTCTGTCACAGAGCCAATCGTATTTTAATATATAGAGATAAAAAACCAAAAATCTAACTGCCTTTTCCTATTAAATTTAAACATTTTTCATTATAGCAGTTGCCAACAATTAAAAATCCACAATAAAATTCTTTTTACAATAATTAATTTTCTATTGAAAGATTTCCATGTGGAAAATGAAATGAAAAGTTTCACCAATTGAAAAAAAAGATTAATATGACGTCATAGTGGTAATAAAACAGAAATTTTCAAACATTTCTCAATAATACAAGGAGTATGAGTATCTGTAAATACAAAAAGCAGCTTAATATGACGTCATTAGAGAATTAAAAAGAAAATTAATCTGACGTCTAACATTTTGAAAGTCTCTATACAACATGTTTAATTTTGAATTTTTTTTTTTTTTTTATTATTATCGCATTTAGTCCACATATCAGATATTATTATGACAGAGTATAATAGTGGCCTTCGCCCACTATCGAACCGGTTCAGATTTTCGAAAAAACGAGAAAAATAGACCGGTAAATTTTTACTTTATAAAAAACATGACTTCTTTTTTTTTTTCTGAAATTTATTTGGACTTATTAAAGAAAGGATAAAGTGTTTTGAAAGGAATATTAAGCGAAACCCTTTATGCGTTCTTCTATCACACTTACCCACTTGTTTTTTTGTTCTATTTATTACTTTTCATAAATGATAAATAAATAATCATTTTTTTTTTTTTTTAATTATCCCGTGAAATGTCTACTTCTCCTCCTCTCTCCTCTCCAGCATACAAAGTTAAAAATATTTTTTAAAATGTTTTGCCTTATTTGTCTGCTGTCTTGCCTTAGTGCCCTAGTTATTGAATATGTTACTTTAAAGAAACAAAAAATAATCATTTTACATTTCCCAAGGGGGGTTTCTAAATACGGGCATGGAAAGGAGGGGGGGGGGGCAAAATATGTAACTTTTTTGTAGTTTGGCCTATTATCACTCTTGTCTTGACTTCAGAGACTGTTCCTGCAGAAAGATTTTGCTGTTAATAAAGTTTGTCGCAGAACGCATCATAGAAACGTGACAGAGTTTCTCGCCAAGCATAAGAAACAGCAATGCATTGAACCGTAAATGAAAGGAATTTCCGCCAATGGATGCCAAACGATTTTACATTTTTTTTTTTTTTTTTAAACTCTGTGTAGTTTATATTTTGCGGACGGGACAAAACAGGTTTTTGACACATCTATATCTCGCGTTTTATTTATGATAGAAACAAAATTCTTGATTCTATGGAATGGGGCGTGCCACGTGACTAAGAAATTAAAAGTAAAGCAAGATCTGTCGAATAGGTTTTCAGGAAATGCGATTTTAAAAGTGCTGTTTTTTGCACTTTTTAAATCTTGTACAGACCAAAAACTGTTGACAGGGCTACAGCAATATGTAATTATCGGATTTTTATGTGGTTTACGTCATTTGAATTGTTTTTATGAGTAGTTCAAACCTTTGTAAGTTTCAATGTAAAAATATTAATTAGTTTTTGAGTTATATCAGTTTAAAGTTATTGATTCCTATACTTAACATATAGCAAAAAACTGTTGACAGGGCTACAGCAATGTGTAATTATCGGATGTTTACGTGGTTTGCGTCATTTGAATTGTTTTTATGAGTAGTTCAAACCTTTGTAAGTTTCATGTAAAAATATTAATTAGTGTTTGAGTTATATCAGTTTAAAGTTATTGATTCCTATACTTAACATAGAGCAAAAAAATAATAAATGACCCAACTCTTTTAGAAATGGTCGTATACACATGATATTAAGATATGTTATTGCAGTCGACCCAAGTAAGCTCCCTATTATAAAAAATAGTAACATTTAAGGTTCGTTTACAGGTTCTCACAAAAGATCTTTTGATATAAGGCTAAAGAATTGTGTAATTATCCGATTTTTACGCGGTTTTCAGCAATTGCATTGTTTTTATGAGTAGTTTAAATGTTTAATATTTCGTGTAAAAATATGAATTAGTTTTTTTTTATGTATATCACTTTAAAGTGATTTATTCCTATACTTAAGATAAAGAAAAGATTAAATGGTCTAACTCTTTTAAAAAAGAACGTATGCGCAGGATGTTAAAATATGTTACTACGAACGACCTAAGTTAGCTTCCTATTGTAAAACAGAATTGTAGAATTTACTGTTCGTTTACAGGGTAACTCAAAAATTTTTTAATAAGACTAAATAGTTGTGTAATTAGCGAATTTTTACGTTGAAGTACTTGATTCCTCAACACAGAGAAAAAATAATAGTATAAATAGCATAATTTTTGTCAAAGTGGCTATATACACAAGATGTTCAAATATGTTACTACATCCGATTCATTTAAACTCTCTATTGTTTGTACTGTTGAACCATATACGTTTCGTTTACAGAGTCTCTTAGAAGATCTTGATTACATTACAACCGATGTATATTTACTGAGTGAGATGTATTTTAATGATTTTATACTGTTTCAATCTCTGTAAGGTTTTATTATCTTGCTTTAAAATTTAATACGCGTTCATTTTGTCCGCAAGAAAGATCGTCGTCGATCTGAAGCTCTAAATCTATTAAAATATAGTATTTTCATCGATTAAAAAAAAACTGTGTTTATTAATAAATGTATCAGGAATTGATTGAAAAAGCGATTAAAAAATTCCAACTTTACATTCATGCGCTGAGTAATAGAATGTAAAAATGTTGCTACCCCAAGATTAGAAGTTTTGCGTTTAAATATTTACCGTTCATCGAATCTCCGGCTATGATGAACTTAAAATGCTCTAAAAACGGGCCTAGAGCACAATGAAAAGGAAATATCTTCTTAAATTCCCCATAAAAATTAAAAATGCTAAATTTCATATACAATAGGTGATTGGTAACGAACTGTTCGGTTTACGAACAAATCGATTAACGAACACTTTCGCGTGAGATTTTTATGTTCGGATAACGAACACATGTTCGGTTAACGGACACTTTCAAGAGATTTTTATGTTTGGAGAATGAACACCTCACAAAACAAAGTCATGATGAAGCAATGCCGTGTTTCATATTTGCCGAGCTATACTTATTGCTTCTATTGTCAACTTTGGGAACATTTTAACAGTTGCATACATATGTCCTAATTAATTCATGGACTGCCGAGGATTGAGGAACTATATTTTAGTATCCCCGAATTGGAATGGACAGACTAGAAACATTAATTATGTATTTTGTGTCTTTATGTATTTTGTGCATTTAGTAAATATAATCCTTTTTGGTTTAATCACGCTCCTTTTTAAAATCTAATTTAAAGCTTTATGATTTATCAGATCAAAAATTTTAATAAAATTTTACATTTTTTTATACGGTTCATTATGTAAACGCATTAGTCTTTGTGGTGTATTTACAAAATCGCACAAAATTTTGGAATACATGTCATCCTATGAACATTTTCTATTTTGAAATCACTTTAATAGTTTTTATACTTTTGCAAACGTTGCGAATCTTATATTTTTCCGATTCTCAAAACGTTGAGTTAAAAAACTTAACAAATAAAAAAACTTTTAAGGTGCTCAGTAATTTTCAAGAATAATATTTAATATATTAGTATAAAAATCCCTGTAAATTACAATGGTTCGTAGAAAAACAAATTTGATTATTCTCGGTAAAGTAAACTCATTGTTACAATTGACCAAAAAAAAAAAAAAAAGTGCTTCTTATTTTTCCACATTTTTCTGAAACTGCAGTATTTTAATTACTTTGTAAACTACGGTAAAATTTTCTATTTTTTTGTTTTTTGAATGTATATAAACGGAAGAGTGATATTAACAAAAGAAAAAGGAAAATAACCATGTCATAAATAATCTGATGAATACAATGTAAGGAAATGAATATAAAAGTTTCCCTGTTGCTATGGTAGCGACATGTACATTGGAATAAGTCACTCAATAAATTGTATAATTCTGTTTATAGCATCACAATTATTCTTTTATTTTGCCCCTTTCATCTTTCTTTTATCTTTTCTTTTCTGAATAAAAATGGGATCTGTGTAATTGAAATTAAACACCTTACAAAAAGGAGTGATATCTCATCAAAAACAACTCGTTGTAAATGATCCCGCCAAGCCACAAACCTAAAACGTCAGCCATAAAAAGAAGCGATATAGAAGTGCATACTCCGAGTCCCGTGTAAAAATCTATCACCACTCACAATGTTTCCAAAGGACTCGGAGTGAGGTACAGTACGTGAAAACTGCTTGGCGACCTGCAGGCTTTTATAATATATGCTGTATATCAATTTTGAAAATTGAAAAAATAAATTTTTAATTTTTGTTATATCACTTTTATAAATATTTTTGTATGCGAAAGAGCTGACAGAAGGGTTTTTCCCCAGACTTATGCGATTCCGCTTACGCTAGAATTATTGCAATATATCTCAATTTAGTTAACGTTTATTATAAGGTGCATTGTTATTAATATGCGTATGATCATTATATATATATATATATATATATATTACAAACTCAAAATCTTTACATGTTTACTTAAGAAATCTTCTTCGTAAGAGTGGTGTTTCTAGTTTAAATAATGGTAAATAAAATCAACAAATTAATTTTTCAAGCTCATAAATAAGAAAAGACATGCAAACACAGAAGCTTCAGCTTTTTACAATTTTATGGGAGCAAAATAATTAAATAAATAAAAAATAAATAAATAAAAATAAAAATAATATAGTCATATGTAATTGCAGGAAACGCGAACATTATAAAAGCCTGCAGGTCGCCAAGCAGTTTTCACATACTGTACCTCACTCCGAGTCCTTTGGAAACATTATGAGTGGTGATAGATTTTTACACGGGACTCGGAGTATGCACTTCTATATCGCTTCTTTTTATGTGATATCACTTCTTTTTATGGCTGACGTTTTAGGTTTGTGGCTTGGCGGGATCATTTACAACGAGTTGTTTTTGATGAGATAGTAAATTTCTGATGCAGGGGTTTGTATAGATTTTCATTTAAAAGTATATTTAAGGTTTTTATCAAGGGCTTTGGCAATGCCAGGGGGTCAGGTAGTTTTATTATATTAATTTCTGAAATAGGTAGGTATGCCACGGCAGCCCCCCTTGATGGTCTTAATGCCCCCATTTGCCTTTGGACCTGCTACTGCCCCCTGGAAGACTCCAGTGCCCAAAGTGGGTGGTATCATCCCCAAATGAAACCTATGGTCTAGCAAGATAAACATGTTAAACTGTGCCCTCTTATAGAAATCTGCTTGTGGTAGGGCAATGTATGCTATAGTTTCCAGCCAAGTTCAAGTCTATAATTATAAGAAAGTTTCATATAAAATGAATGAACAAATGCACATTTCATCTGAGAAAAATACAGTAACCCCTCGATATATCGCACTACTTGGGAGATAAGAAAAGGCATGATATACCAAGAGGAGCGATATAACAAGAAGGGTGAGAAGAGTATTTATAAATGAAAAATAAAGAGCCCTAAATTTAGCTACGAGGTTTTCGATTTAATACTTTTTCAAACAAGCTACACGTTCAACACAAAAGAGATGGTAAAACGTTGAAAAAATACAAAACCGTACATATACAGTATCTTACATTTTATAATCTTTTCTGAAAATAAGAATCCAAAGTTGTTTGCTTTTTATTTTCTTTGATTATATGCTTGCCACTGGAAATTAAAGAATGAAGATGAACTAATTGCACTTCAGTTATATGCTTAGATTTCGACGTTTCAAAAGTTTTATGTGCTTTTTTGAGAAATTAAATTTATCGGCAGACAACTAAAAAAGAGCAAAATAGCCGAATGCATGATATAACAAGGGGTTACTGTATTTATATTTGAAATTTTAGCATAAACATTGATTAGTAATACATTTAGACTTCTTAATTACTTAAATATATTTCTAACAAAAAAATAGCTTCTATGTAAAGCATACTACAACAATGTACCAGTTGCTTCAGTATAGATTTTGAAGTATTGCTGTTTTTAATATAGGAATAATAGTTCGCTAAAAAAGCTATAAGGTGTTTAATTTTCATAATTGCAGCTTAGATATAATTTTATTTAAAAATTATATTTTCTATTTCAATTTTACATAAATCTAATTTCAAAAAGGCAAAAAGTCTCTGTGATATTCTAGAACTGATGTGGTGAAGCTATGCCACATATAATTAAGGTAGCATGTAATAAAGTTTCTCTGACATTCAAACAACTTAACAGTAAAAATCAATTTATAGGGTAAATTCTGTTTCATGCAGGTATGATTGATTGTGACACAAAGTGAAAAATTAGAAAGTGAAATAAGATTATCGATGCAAACTACTGACTTCAATCTGTGTTGCAACTATACTGTAACTTTGTGAAATAACATAAAAATAGCATAATTACTACTATTGTTCGAAAGGTACCAGTATAATTGAAGAAAACAGATAATTTGATAAATTTACCATAATTCCACCAAAAATTTCGTGGCTTCATCAAATAAAGAGGGAAATTTGTCTTGTTAAATATGAAAAGTTCAAATTATCCAATCAGTAAAGAAATTTATTCCAAATATTCATAAACAAGCATAGATTATGCTAAGGGCTCTTATAGATTTAATACAGATGGTATACATGGTAATTGAAGGGTTTTGTCAAATGAAAAATAAATTTGTTTTGCTAAATATGGAAAGTTTAACATTTCATTTGAACTGTATCTTCTTCTAAAATTACATTTGACAAAAATTCTACCAATTTTATTAAGCGCTGAAAATGTAGTTTCTCCTCAGATTAAGTGCAGGTAATTAATAAAGAATTATACCAAAGTTATTTATTTATTTTATGCTGCACATTTAAAATAGCCTCGTTTAACCTTCTGATCATGTAATAATGTAGGACTGAAATTAAAGATAAAATTGTAAATTTACAGTTT